>MU223533.1:1722138-1752616 GCA_018584345.1 Thuja plicata | reverse complement strand
TATACATGTATATATACACATATACATGCATATATACACATATACATGCATATATATACAAATTTACAAACAATATATATTAAAAAACATTAAAATGCATATATACAAATAATATATATTATAAAACTGTAAAATATGCAAATTAGAAATGTGAAAAACCTGAAGCAAATTGACGTTTGATAAAACGGAAGCCACTGTTTTGTCACTTTCAACCCAGCCAAAACAGTCAAAATGATTGTTTCGGCGGGTTTTATTCCGCCAAAATAAACCTAATTACTTTCGATTGAAAGTAACCAAGTTACTTTCGATCGAAAGTAACTAGGTACTTTCGATCAAAAGTAACTTCCGATCGAAAGTTTTTAGTTGTTTCGATCGAAAGTATCTAACATGTTTTAGTGGGTCACGCTTTTCGGGGTGAATTCCTTCCTCCCAAAAAGTGTAACCCACTATTGTGGTATCACCCTCTCTTTGCAAAGTAGTTATGTCATTGCTTGTCCATCCATTTCTTCTCAAAACTTGAGCATTATAGTGGCCATTCTTGTGGCATTTGTAACAAAAAATCAAGTCTTTCTTTTCCTATTGAAAAGAACTAGAATCCTCCTGTCCCCGTAGACACTTATAAAGTCCTCCATTCTTAACACCCTTATTTGTTTTCTTGATGATAGCTATCTTTTTTAATCTCTTCCACTCTAGTTGAAAGTCTTAAGTTTGATCTCGCCTTGGATAAAATAATTCCAAAATTGTTCAAAAGTGTAAAGCTTCTCATGAGTGCATACGACCTTGACAATCATATCCCAAGGTGGAGAGAACCTATTTATAGCTATGAGCACTAAATCATAATCCGCCAGCTTCATCAACAATGAGTTGATATTGAAGCTTATTGATCTTCATAAGGCTGGTCACTGTGAATTGTTTTCATTTAGTAGTATCTTGTGTGAAATGTTCACACTCCAGTATACAATGATCAGGGTATTGACATACATTTCTATTACTCTCTTCTCCTTTGTGATGTGAGGGATCAAATAGTTCTCATTGAATCTAGGATGATCTTTACCGTGGCTGACATTTTTTTATGTTTGGCCAACTGACCAGGGTCGGCAGAGCTGCAAGCACAGTCTTAACATATGCAATCTGCATTTGTTTGGGCTGAACAGAAAACAACCCTCTAAATGATTTCATAGTTTGAGACTAAGACTAGACATCCTTCAACATTTGGAACACAATAAAACATAGAGATTAGATGAAAATAACTCATATCAATAGCCTATAACAGGTGTTAATGAACACTCCAATCAATGGAGTACTTTGGGCATTCCACCCTACAACCTCTCACAAGTATCAATTTTTTTAATTACTAAGCAATGATATTGCACCCACTGAAATCCTCCAACAACTTTGACTCACATGTAGTAGAACTTTTCATACATGGACTGGAAGATTTCATATTACACAATCTGATACCATGTTAATTTTCAAACCATGATAAGAAGATTCTGAAGTCAAAGAATTTAGTGTTGAAACTTGATAGTTTAATACATGAAACCTTAATAAAAACAAGAAACTCTGACTATGCTTATCTAAAAACACATACTGCGGAAAAATGTGAATAGTGAATGTGTTGTAATAAACTCTCAATCCTAGAACTCTCTTCTCATTAAATCTGCAAAGAGATTTAGTAGTTTGATTTTTAGAAAAGAGATTATGTATGCATCATAATTAAAATAATAAAATTAGAACATGCGCTCTTTAAATAGACAAGGGCACGAAGAATCTAGGAGAAACTAGATGAACTATGAAGTAAATCTGTAATGTCCCCTTTTTGGGATTTCCCTAAATCTTGCCTTAAATCACAAATTCCATTCAAATAAGAATGTAAGATAGTTAGAAGTATAACTTTACCATTTAAAAATGCCCTTTTACAAGATAAACCCTGATTTAAGTCCTGTAACCATATTAAAAAATATTGGATATATATATATATATATATATATATATATATATATATATATATATATATATCTTCATTAGGGTTAGTAATCACACATATTAATATAAATGCATACAATTATTATAATGCAGTAGATAAGTCCAATCACAATAGAGTTTGAATGAAGGAGCATGATAGGATCAGCCAAAGCAATCTTCACACTAAGCTAAAGAGTGGATATGCCATCCCTCTTGGCCCCAAATGACCCACACATTGGATATCCATCATTTGGTTGTCTACCTATTTGGATGGTTGTATCTACATCCCCTATCCATGTTGCCTTATTCATCCTCTTTGAGAGCATGATGGGTTTCAATGAATGAATTTCCCTACCAACCAATTCACACTATGGAATCCCTCAGAGAATCATATAAGAATTATTTCTTGAATGGATCAAGTTTTCTTCTTGATGGTTCGATGATTAATATATACTGATTGAATTGGTGGAAGAATAGATTGTTGGTCTGTTTGCTTGATTCTTATTTCATGTTTGATGGATGATTGAATGATTTCCTTTGATTTGACAATTTTCTATATTAGTGAATGATGATTGAATGATTTTGTAATTAATAGAGTGACAAGGGATGATTGAGTGAGTGTTGATTTGATCTATTGGTGAGTGATGATAGGTAAGTGATTCTTGATTTTTTGGAATGATTTCTCCTCTATACTTAATTGGTAAAAGGGTCAACACCTTTCATAAGAATTGAGTCACCAGTTTTCATTGTTGACTTTGAAAATAATATATTATTCCCCCAAATTGATCTCCCTTAGATGTTCTCGTCAACTGAAAAATTATCCATTGTATATCTTCCAATGTGAGGGAAAGTTACACATTTTCATCATGTCCACCCCTTGCAATGGTCATAACCTTTTACAATTATCGCCATTTGAAAGGGTCACAACCCTTCATCATTTTGGCCCTTTGGGAGAGTCCCAACCTTTTATAATTACCATCTCTTGAGAGATTCACAACTCTTTTTCATTTCTACCTTTTGTAAGAATCACAGCCTTTCATAATTATGAACGTTTGAAAGATTCACAAATCTTCATCATTGCTAGCCTTTGAAAGAGTCACTTTATCTTCTTCCCATTCCTTTCCTCTTCCATTAACCCTTCCTTAATTTCTATGCTCCATTCTTTCTTCCTTCCTCCTTCCCTCAATAAGTAGGTCCTCCGTTATAACCCTTATGGTAAAGATAGGTTCACAACCTTTTCTAAGAATATCTCTCTTCATAAACATACGTCATTTCTCACTTAACTATTGTTTCTACCTTAATTCCCAATCTATTTTTTTTTTATTCTGCTAAATATGAATGGCTACTTTATTTTTAGACCATAGTTATATTTCATAACTCTCTTGTCCGATCAATCCTATTTTTCTTGATGATTCTCCGAATAGATTTGTTCTCTCTTTATATCTTTGAAGGAGAGAATCCCAACTTTTCATTTCATGCATGTTATATTTTAATTCTATTCTTTAATTTTAATTTTAATTTTTTTTTTATTCTATTATATTTTGATTCTATTCTTTTATTTTAATCCACGAATCACTCAAGTCTTAAATGGTTAATTGGCTTCTGATCTCAAACAAGACTACTTGCATAACCAGGCCTTATTCTCCTATATAACTATGTTCTCTCTATTGATCTCTCTATTGCACACAGGTTTGGATCTGCTGTTGTCATTGTTGTGCCATCACTACGATAAAACTTGTCTACCTCAAGCTATCTCCATAGGATTTCATCATGATTCATTTTGATTATTTTATTTACAAAATAACATGAAGGATGTTAAGCCAAAATTTGTTAAAGCACTCTTAGAAAACCATTTGCAAGCTAAACATGGTCTCAACACCCACAACAAGAAGAATGCATCAAGGAAAACTAAGTCTCATTGTGCTAAAGGATTGTAACTCCATTTGTGAATGTTTTAATAACTTGGTTGGGTTAATTTAAAGGTATTTATATTGAATTTGGTGTCTTCAAGTCTGACTGTCCCTTGAAAGTTCAGTATTTTTGGTGTTTCTTTGAATCATGAATTAAGATTCATCCCTAGCTTCTGTTGTCTGTGATTAGGGGATGAATCCTAACATTGTATTATATTAATCTAACCTTCCCAATGCAAGAATAACCATTGGATTGCAGGGTGATCACTAAAACATGCAGGTTGTAGGGTTGAAGGTGAGTGAAAGTTATGGCATGGGTACTGGAGAAGCCCAACTACCTTAACAAGGACCATATTTTCTTTTGGAACCCATCTACATATGTCAAATACATGGTGTATTGATCATTGATTGGGTCATTGAAGGAGTTTTGGAGTGAGATTGACAAAGGCCTAGGATTTGAGGGTTTGTGGAGGCCTAATTGGGGCTTTGGTATTTTAAGAGGTCATAGGACCAAATAAACTTGATAATCCTCTAATTGGATGTATTTTATGAGACTGTCCAAGGTTATAGACTTGGGGGAGGTGTTTAGAGGTAGGTCTCTTTGTAAAAGTCACTATTTTGGGGATAAAAACTAGGTACAAGGTTAGGACAGTAGGGTACTTTCCAAAACAACCCCTATGTGTGTGTGTGTGGCTTAGAATTGTGCCATAGGTCCTCCAAAGTTGCTTAAAAGAATTATAAGGACCTTTGTTTATAGTTTGGGAAATTAAAATGTTGAGAAGATGTGTTATTCTTTTGAGAATGGAGTAAAATGATTGCATTTTGATTTTTTATTGTCTCCATGTCATTATTGTATTGTATCATTGACATTTAAGGCTGAGGAAGTCGGTTTAGTCTTGACGATTCCTAGACTGTGCAAGCAATCAACATTTTTCTATTTTGAAGTCTTCATGGATTCTTAAACTCTCCCACCTTATGTGGTTAAAATGTCTACTGGGAGGAGTCTAATGTTGTATAATATGTCATTGTATAGAGTTTAATGTAGGGATATGCAAGGATGTGGTGGAAGAGACCACAAATGGAGGCAAGTTGTTGATTGAGGGTGTAGGGAACAACACCACTCATTAATGTGGGAATATATTCTGAAGGAAGGGTATATTTTATGATGGTTTAGGATCCCTTGGGACGATATGGAAGTGTGTGGAAGAGTCCTTGTAACAAATCCCTAGCCTTTTAGTGATTCTTGTTGATTTAAATTCTTAACATTTAATTATTGCTATTCACAATCCTAATGACCTAAGATTTACCTACAAAACACATTTCATTGATCACTCAACATAGGACTATGAGTGTGTAGCTTGATTGAATGATGGTTATAATTATAAATTGATGGCATCAATACATGAAATTTAAACTTTGAAATGGAAGAGGTAGGCTAAAAAAAAAAATTTAGTTTAAAGATTCAATCATGCCATATGGCACAGTCCCAAGTTGGGGAATTTTATGAATATCGATGAAGAGACTAGTTGCAACAGCAAGAAAGAAGAGAAAAGTGGAAGAAGAAGAGGATACTAGGAAGGGTAATCTTAGAGAGGAAGTTTCATCTATGATTTGGGGTGTAAGGAATTGTGATGAAGTCTTGGTGGATACTGGAGGAGACAACATAGAGGAAGGCCTAGATGGTCTTGAAGATGAGGTAGATTTGTTCGATAATTTTGGTGCAGGAGAACCTATCCAAACACCTAAGGACACCTTGGGATATCATAGAATTAGTGGATCTACAAAGTCCCTAAAGGTTAATTGGGATCTCTTGAACCCTATTATGGCAATTTGTAATAAACAATATGGTTTAAATGTCAAATGTCCTAGAAATTTCGGTAAGAACTTAGGACCAAAATGATGTAACTTGGGTCAATAGTACCCCAAAGGTTTAATTAGGGTCTATATTTTCTTGAGAAAGGTTAAATAGGTCCTAGAGATTGAATCCTCAAATTTTTAATAAGTTATATGTAATAAAACACCAAATAACACAAGTTAACAATTATGTACTCCATCGACCCAAAATATTCACCCCAAAAAGTAGATGACCAGAGCTCATAAGAAGAGAAGCACCATTAGTGAATAATAAATTAAAAATTAAAAATGGCCAGATAAATAAGAAAGAGAAATCCCTCGGCCATATTGAGAAATGATTACATTACAAGTAATTTTCAGTTCTTAGTGCAAAGAACAGATACAAAACGAGCTAACTTGAACAAAATGTTTAAGTAATTATTGTGAGATATAATGGAGAGTTGCAGGGCATGAACATAAAAGTGTCAATGTTCTTTCAAAGTACAAATTTGCATGTTAACCAAAATTTTAGATGTTATAAAAGCAACAAATAATTAATAAACATCACAAGAGGCATGAGTAACCAGAAAATTTAGTAGGTCTAGAAAATCCATTAGAATGTTTCTTGCCTATAAGGAATGGTTACAGATTAGGAAAATTTTAGTGGTAGATCCACCAACTTGACCCGTTGCCCTTAAAATAAGGATTCTCTATTTCCCATATTTGTTTTTGTTGCATTGGAGGTTCTGCTACTAAAACATATAGTCACAATCACATGCAAATTATTATTGTGTATCTTCATCAAAGAGTAAAATGTATCACAAAGCCTCTCTACATTGTTTTGGGTGTTTGAATTTTGTGGTTTTCCTGTGGCTCCTATACTATACGAGTTGCCAATTAGGGAAATTTAAAGATGAATTCAAATGAAACACTAATTTAAGCTATGAACCAAATATCAATAGCATAAGATGATCTCAAACCAAAAAAAATGAAGCAGTAACCAAGAACTCTGCAAAAATTCTCTGTAATGCACCTACTGTGACTGCATGCCCAAAAGTATATTTAAATTTAGAATGGGTAGAAAAATTAAACAATTTTGAAATAGTTTATCAAATGCAAACATTTCGTATGTTTTAGTGTTGATATTCACTCAATTAAATTGGTTTTTAATTTCATGGTATTTTGTTATTAACTTGGTTTTTAATTTGTTGTCTTGGGTTGCATGTAAACATTTTCTAGAAGAGAATTTGTTAATATTTGATATAAATATTATCACATTCAGCTCAATATCACTATGAAGGTAACATATGAGCACCTAATGTTCTTTGTGATAAGCTGGCTCTGGTATATTAATTGCAAAGTTCTCACTTGCACTTATGATATCATGAAATCTCTTATGTAAAATAGAGTTTTGTCCCTTTCAATATGATTGAAGGATATGGAAATTCATAAAATTATGAATATATTGGGGTTTTGTCAGGTATTATCATTGGAAATGCAAAGTGTTCGAACCATTTAAAATAATTCCTCAATTAAATGTTGCCTCATGAAATGTAATGACTGGGTTGATGCAAAAGAAAAACAAGTCGTCTGAAAAAGGTTTAAAAAATATCAATCAAATGTAATCAGTAGGGTCAAAGTTTATGAGTTTTTTTTCATTCTCTATTTTCCTACACTAAGGGAAGAACTTTAGACCAATTTTTTGCTAGATATTTTAGTTGGAAATTCATCCACAATGTGGAACCATAGAAAAGTTCCTAAATTATTTGACAGAATGCCTAGAAAAGTGGTCATCTCAATAAATGAAATAAAACGAGAGTAGAATGTGGGAAAACTGGATTTTTGCAAGGAGGCTCTTGAAATATTTCAATCTAAAGCACACACTTCCACATCCTAAAATTGTAAATATTTATGAGGTCACATGCTTGTGCTAACTATGGTGAAAACAACCTAAAATTTATTATAATGATGCGTTTTAAACCTATGGTTATCAAATGTCAAATGAATATGCATGCAAAATTTCAAAACATTGATAATGAATTTGAATGTTTGATAGAGTCTCTCAATAGTCTGAGCTATTTCTTGTTTAAGTATAAAGAAGGCAAATGAAATGTTTGACCGAATACATTGAAGAGGCACAATCTCATGAAATGGAAAGATTGCAATTATGTTCAAAATCAATTTGTTTCAAATATTTTATAAATTTTCAAAGAAATTTAATTAGAAATATAAAGAAATTTTTTACAACCTTTACGAATATTCATCCCTACAAATCTGACCTACTTAGACATTGAAGAAGTTTAATTTATGTGACTTGTTCAATAAAATCCATCATAGAAACATCATTGCAAGATATGCTAAGGGAGACTAGAGCGAAACAAAAATTTCACTGGAAACTTAATTCTTCAAATAAAATAAATATTAAAACATCCCCTTTCCTCTTCAAATCAGGTAAGTATACAATACATGAGCTACACAATTATATCTTATTACATTACAATTAAACCCTAAACGATTAGTAGGTAGTTGAAAGAAAAATAAAATTCCTAAACACACAAAACTAAATACCTCCTGTACAAAACTCGGTCGCTTATCAAACATTTTCCAGCAGCTAATTAATGATGAAAAAAGCCGTAAAACCCAAAACAGTCATACTGACAATGCAATTCATCAGAGCTACATTGCTAATCTTCCCCACCACTGCAATAAATAATGATGGAAATGGTTCTATAATAGAGCTCTCAATAGACATGTTCATATATGGCAACAGAAAAATAGAATCCATTGGAGTTGGTGTTATAGTAGATTGTGGAGTTGCATAAATTGATAGGCTAGCCTGGAGCTGAGATGCCCTGATTTGGAAGAAATGAAGGGGCTCACAATGGCATATATGGGGAAACCAATGGGGAAATTGAAGGAATGGAAATTAGGGGTTTTCAAAATACAGGAACAAAAATTCAAGGTCTGGAAAATGCACTTACTTCCATTTCCCAAGCTAAACAAATGCTTTAAATGAACGAATATGATGAACCGTGTCGAATACACCATCTATTACATCTATTTGCAAACTAAATACACCATCCATTGCATCTATTGAATAAAGGATTGTCTTTAGTTAGGGTGCACTTATAGGTGGTCGATTCAAGGCGTTTGTGTCCCTCCTTCATCTCTTCTTTTGTGCGTAATGGTGTTGTTCTGCTCTACCGCGCAACATAATGAATTGTAATGAAACCTTTTTTTTTAAAGTTATGTTTGTGTTCATGTAAATTTTGACCAACCGTCCTGGTCATAGAAATTAAAAAGAACACGAGCATGGATTTAAAAAAATCAAAATTTTCCTTCTACAATCCGACTAAGCAAAACCATTTTGCAAGTTTGTCAGAAATGTTGGTAAAAAACTAGGGTCAAATGTACTAGTGGATACTATTAAGGCCAATAAATTCCCTAATTGCGAGACATCATTCCTCTCCATTCTTCCATCATCTTCGTATGTCATATGAAAGCCTGGTTATGGTGAGTAGACTAAGGTACTGTTGCTATGGACCTTCAGAACTCCTCTGCAGTCCTCCACCTTTGTTACCTCTACTTCTACCATGCCTCACACATTTAAGAAGGTGAATCAACCAAGTTGTTAACACATTATTTCAAACAACCAATGCACAAGCTCAGGAATGTATCCTCTTTGATACCATGTTATTTTTTAAAATATCATTTACCCACCGGAAATGATTTTCTCTCCCAACCACAGACCATACACTATTGTCTCCCCCGAGCATCCTGGTATGTTGATCTATATTTTTATTCAATTTTTATGTGTATGAATGAATGAGATTGCACATCTCATTATATATGCGAGATGTGCCCTTTCACCAAGAGATGTCACTCTTCCAAGTTGGCCTCAATAATTAATTTTATATATCTCATATAATTAATTATATAATTATATTATCACAAGAAATATTATAATATAATAATATTATAAAAATAAATATAATTATTATATCACAATAATTATAGTATCACAACCTTTATGTCATCTATGTCGTCCTAAAGGAATCTGACCATAGCTACAATAACATTAACAACAAGATCTCAAGGGAGAGGATGACAATGGAAAAACATTGAAGAAACATGTGGAAAAGGTAATATCTCATATTTTGTTATGTTTTTCATAGTTTTTCATTGCTTTATTTGATTAAAGATATATTTTTTATGATTATTTATGGTATATCTATGAATCCATCACTCTAAAATTTTAGAAGTACACAATTGTGACTAAAATTCTCATTGCTTGTCATATTCTTCATGAGTTATCATCGTTCTTACATTATAGATTACTCCTTGATCATTATTTTGTAACCATAATTATCACTCCATTTTAAATCATTTCTCCAATACATCTACCACTATTCTGACACATTTTGTGTCACAATCCCGATCTGCATTTTCCCCTAATTGTCTTTCCTCTCTTTTCACTATTTTGATATCTTCTTGGCCTTTCACTACCATTGGTCCTTATATAAACTATTTTTTTGTATATTCTCATTTTTGTTGCATTATATCTACTCTTTACATGATAATATTTTTCCTTGATGTGTTCAATGTATGAGAATGAAAAAATAGTAAAAATTCCCTTTTAGAATGGTGAATAAATCCATGAAATAGTGATAGGTCTCTATAAAAAAATGAGTGTAATCTCTTCAACTATGAAAGAACTCTTGAAGAGTCATTGAGTATACTTTGAAATAAGAAATGGAACTCTATCCTAGCACTCAAAGCATCCCTTTAAGAAAATAAATGCATGCTCTCAACTAGAGAATGATCCATTCAAACAATCAATAGAACTAATACATCCATGAAATAGTGCATGAAACTCATGAAACAATGACCTCGTTTCTCTTGATAGCATGTATGAAACCCTCTTAAAAGACTATGAAAATAACTTCATGAATCTCTTTTATTTTAATCTTTGGAAAAAAAACTTATTTTAAACTCTTCATCTATGAAGAAACCTCATTATTATGAAGGCACAAAATCAATGGAAGGCATTTAGGCTTTAGGTTTTGGAAACTATATCAAAACCTCACTTCTTCAAAACTATCTTTCTACCTCCACTCCTCTGTTATTACTCTTCTTGTAATTTTATATGCTCTTTTCTCTCAATAAATTTGGAGCTCCTCTTACTAATGTTATTGCATGCAATGCTTGCCATTATCCTCTAACATTGTTGTCCCCGTCACTAATATGCTTCTCTTCTATGAGATACGTTGATATCCATGGATTTTCTACTCTATAAACATTAAAACCTCCTTATGCCCTTGATAAAAAAATTTGTTAACGCCCATGGTCTTCTATTCTTGTTGAATAAACTGCTTTTCCATGCTTGAAACTCATTGTTGAACTCTTTCATCTTTGTTGTTAATTCATCAATATATTTTTGTCATTGAATGAAAGAAACTGTTGTTTTCAAATTTGAATGTGCGTTCTTTACACAAATCTATGAATCCCTTCTTGTATAAAAAATGTTCTAATAAAAAACTTGGCTTCTCTCATTCGTCTATGTTGTTCCTTTGATAGAAACTTGTAGTGTCCTTCCTTAGATCTAGTGTTTTCTACATTGAAACTCCTTGTTATAAACCTAACCATTGTTATTTGCATGAATACCACCATTTTTATTTTCTTCAAGGGAGTCTACTATCTTTTTAGAACAAGAGGCTTCAAAAATTACCTTAGGCATGGCATGGTTTTTCCAACCTTTGACAAACTATACACGAACCTAAATCAGAACCTCACCTCTTCAAAAATCCTTCAAGTTTCAAAAAAAAGATTCATTTCTAAAGTTATTGCCCTTAGTTCTCTTGCATGGACTTGGTCAACCATGTAAGAAACACATAAAATCCTTCATAAGTCTTGGAGGGAAAGAAAAAATCTCTTTATCCTGTTAATTTAAACACGAAAGTTCATCAAATAAGAAAGCAACAATTTTATCATTATTACATTCCTTTTCCTTCTCACCTTGTTGTTCCAACTAAATTGTTTCCATAGGACATGATACAACCTTATCTTATTAAAAAAAAAAGTGTAAGTTCATTGGAAAAATCATGCAAATGCTCATGTTGATCACCGTTTTATTTCTACACACTTTGCTGCCCAACTCTAATTTCTTATTTGATGGAAAATGGTGAATTTTGATGTCAAAAAAATCATTAGCCCTCTTGAAAAGAGAGTGGGTACAACTTTTGTTAATCAATGAAACACCTAAATACGATACATGACCTCAACAAAAGAAGTACATTTATCTTTCAAAATTGTCAATATCTGCCCAAGAACATACATAACTCTTCATAGAACAATCATAAGTTTATATTAATGAAGTAAGCCTCTTTAAAATAATGAATAGTTTCTCTACTAATAGTGAGTGTATGTTTCTTGAAGATTGGTGAGAAGGTCTCTTTCAAACTAGAAAATGATTCCTATGACTCTTGAAAATAAAAAATCATCCCAAAATAGTGAAGGATTCACATTGTGCAGTGAAAGATTGTCCTAAAAAATAATGAATCTATCTCTTGAAACAATGGATATAATCTTGTCTCTGATTAGTCATATGACTGTCATCAAGCATCACCCTCTCTTACTAGTAACATTGTTTTCATTCTTTCATATGAGTGTCTTGATCTCCATTTCTCCTCATGCCAATGTTGGCAAGTGGTTCATTCAGGAGTGTTCTGGAACACTTTAGGGTTGTCATTTATGGCAACACATCTATTATCGATGATCACTTGGTGTGGAACATAGTTTTGGAATTACAACTTGCAAAATGACTAAGTCCATAATGCAAAGTTATAGGGTACAAAAGTACAGTTTTGGTCAGTGAACATAGTATATGGTGAATGAAGACATGCAAGCTTAGGAGAAGCTATTTTGGGAAATATATGACCTATAGTTAAATTCTCTTGTGATTTGGAGTTCATCGCAGTAAGTTATAACATGTTGAAGACATGTGAAGACAGAGTGGAAGTGATACAGGGTAGTTGAATAGTTGCGATGATTGAGGGAGTATAATGCGGATTCCAAATGTGATATGTTGGATTCGGATTAGGAATTACGTATGTTTTGATAGTGTATGATTTCCAACTTGGTATTTACTTTTTGTATAAGTGTTAATTCTATTTTGTGATGTAATTGGAAGCTGATTGGACATGTAATGATGCATATATAGGAAGAGATTTTTGAGAAGTGGAGAGTGTGATTGAATGGTATGGATGAAAAGAGTTGTATGGATGCATTGTGATTTCAGAGTCATTCAGATGGTAATGCAAACTACAACTGGAACTACCTAAGTATAGTAGATGCTTGTATTATTCATTTTTGGTAAAGCATTGTAACAGAAACATATTTATGATTGTATGAGCAGTGAGCTCAGTATACCTTTAACAAGTTTTTGTATTCCTCTAACAAGAAAATGTGCTAATGTAATAATCAGCTCCTAAAAGGGATAGGTCTCCTAACAGGGACATAATACTTTTAGTACATATTTGTGGGTAGCATTCCTAGCGGGTTTTTCCCTTGGCATGGGTTTCCTCAACGATAAATTCATAGTGTTATGAGTTGTGTGTTTTGTGTTTATGTTCTTTTCATTTCAAAAATTATCTGGTTAAGTTGGAATTTATTTGGTTTAAGTTTAAAGTGTTGTAATATTGATTCACCCCCTTCTCAGTATTACTTAATCTTAACAATTGGTATTAGAGCTTTTGGCCCTTGGAGAAAAATCTTAACAGCTTAAGGGAGATGAAGATGGAATCTGAAAGTTTGGAAGAAAAATTTGAAGCAATACTTGAAGACCTGGATAAGGATAAAGCAGAAAATGGTGACTTGAAATTCAAATTGAGAAGAGCATAGGGCAGAGATAACTTTAAGAAACACCCTCCTAGGAAATAGTGTAAAATCATGGTGAATCCTACATTATTTTTGGGGGAAAATTTTATTAAAGAAGGCGGATTTTTTTCCAAATTAGGAAAATAAAATGGTTTGTATTGGAGATTTTTTCCCTGTCATATGAAAATTCCATAAAACCTTGGCAAATAATACTTTAATTTGGGAGAAAATATATATTGTATGAGGCGATTTTTTTTTCTTTTGAAGTAAAAAATTATAATATATGAGTCGAATGATTTTCCTTCGAAGGGAAAAAAATAATTGTACTAGCAAATTTTATCTACCATTTGAAAATTTATTTATTTTATTAGCTAATATTTCATTAATTATGAAAAAAATAAATATTTTATTGGCGATTTTCAAAGGATGGGACTCGTCATATGGGCCAATGCTAAATGACAATTTATTAGAGATGTAATTAATGCAATATCACGTCCAATGAATATCGCCTTTATTTTTTTCCAAGTTGTTTGTAGACTCAACACGTTGGTATCAATAAGCACATCTAGTCACATCACTGATCACACATGGACACATACGTTATAACCTAACGTCCATCATTTTATAATGTTAAATGTATTATTGGAGATCATTTGATGATCCTAGATCTATGGATGAAGTTTAATTTTGGCCCCAATTTCTTGAAGGAAACAGAGTTCTCCAGGAATTCACCAGAATGATGACACGTATCAAGCCTTAAAACCTGCACCGTAATCATGATAGTTGATTACAACTAGTTATTTGTTTACGTGGACGGTGGATAGTGCAACTAGTTACTCGTAACTCGGTAATAAATAAATGCCTTGTCAGTGAAAACAAACATTCTGTAACTGCCATCCACTTAACACATAGATCAATGACATACAAATTATTGTAGACGATATTACCAAATTACCAATTTCTGATTCTGACACGCATGCAATTATGGAAAAGATTTACATGGAGATATGAAAGATTAAGGACAATACATTTAAATCTCTCACAAGAATAATGCATTTATGGGAAAGATTTATATTAATGATTAAGGACAATGATTTTAATGTGATTAAATAAAGAATAATTAATTGGTAAGTATCACTATCAATGAAGGGATATTTATAGAAAATCTACCTTCTTTCTTCTTCAATTTGCTTTTGGTAGATTAAGAGTCAGAGTTGTCGATGGTTGAAATTCTACCTCTAGTTTTAAGGTTTAAGTTTTAGGTATTTAGGCTATCGAGAACTAAAGATGGACACTCCAATCCATTTGAGATGCACATTCCAAGATGAGCAGAAGTCCTTTTTGGTGGCGGTTCTTTTATAAATGTTGTTGTGTTGATGTTATTGGGTCGAGAGTTCCTTGAGAATGTTGACAGATACCATGTCTACACAGACATTACATCCTGGTTTTTTGCGTCTCTTCTCGACCTCGAAGGAGAGAAGGTTGAAATGTTGATGCTACTAAGGAAGGTTTTTAAAGAGAAATTCCTAGAGGATGATGTCCATGTTTCTATTTTTGTGGAATTAGGGGTGGGGATCCCTTGGCCAAGAGATATACCCAAGTTTTTGGAGCCAGGAAGAAATGTGGCCCGACAACCCTTTCTATTGAACCTTAATGCAGAGAAACTAACGTGACAAAGTAAATGGGCATGGCTTGGGAGGGATTTTCTTTGCAAATGGTTTTTCCTTGATGACTTGGACGAGCTGGACTACACATGGCTTGAAGAATTCTTAGAGATTATCCTCTCTCAAAAATTCTACTCAGACGAAGGGAAATATGAAGATCCCTAGAGTACCCATTCTCATTACCTTGTCCATATGGCCTGCCCCTGGTGTTTTGACATGCAAAGTTTCACTTTTTTGTTTTTCTTTTTTTTTTTTAATACCGATACCATCATAGCACTGGTCCACTTCCAGTGCCCTAGTAGGCTAGTAATAGTAGTAGTTTATTTTTTTTGGGCTAGTAGTAAGAACCTAGCAAGTTGCAACCCTGAACCCCCTCATTTTCTCTTTAGAAATTTGAAGGGACTACGACAATTTTAAATTTTTAGAACATATTAATGGAAATTTTGCAACTTCATTTCAGTTTTCCTTTTAAGTTTTATGGATTTAACGATTTCATTTTCATTACTTTGCACTTAGCATCCTCTTTGTTAAAATATCGATTGGTGTATTCTACTTCGACTGTATCTATCCAAATAAGGGTTTCTATGGCATTGGTCCACTGCCAGTGACCTAGTAGGTTTTATTTTTACTCTACAATGTAATTTTATGAATAAAAATAATAAAATCTTTGCAAGTTTGTTTCAATTTGCGTTTTATGGGTACAAAAAATGATTCTTAGACTTCTCTGTGATTGCAATATTCTAATTAGTTGCTTTATCTATGTATTAGACATTTAAGTATGCTTCAGTAGAAATAAAGAAGCGATGGATTGGTACTTCCATTTTTAAATATGATATTTTGAATTTTTAAAATGATTAAGTGTCTTTATCAGTCCATAGAAAAAGCAAGTTTCTATTTTTAACATTTAAAAGAGTTTTATTATTGTTTACTAATTAATTCAGATCAATGTCATCAAATTAAAATATAATTATAAAAAGTATGTGGCCTATATTGATAAATTATATGCCAAATTTGCCAATGTCAATGTGCCATATCGATGAGTAATTTTGATTATAATACAAATAGAAATAATTAAATTAATATTGATAATTGAATTCAATGTTAAAGTCAGAGTTAAACATTAATCAATATATAATAAATTGTTAAATATTTTATTTAATAAAAAATTAATATTTTTTTGTGTATGGTGTATTTTTGGCCAAAGGGGAAATAAAACCCAATTTTTGCATACCACTTCTAGAATCATGACACGTGTCCACTCAGGTAGGCGTCAACTGATGATGATGTGTGGCCAATGACAAAGAAAAAGTGAATGGGACCGGCGACACCTGATAGTGACTGCTGACGACCGTTGGATGAGCAGAGATCAACGACATACAATGTATTTCAGGCTGAAAGGGAAAAGAAACCCTATTTTTGCAAACCTATTCCATAATCATGATATGTGTCCACTCACACAGTTAGTGTTATTCGATGATGATGTATGAGGTGACTAGGTGACTACTAGTACTGACAAGCCAAAACTTAATGGGACCTGCGGCACCTGATAGTGACTACCAACGACCATTGGAGAGCATAGATCAACGACCCAAGGGCCAAGGTGTATTTCGGGTTGATTTGGGGAACGATCACCTCTTTTTCGCAAATGTCCCCTGGAAACAAGGCATGTGTCTTGAATTAACACTCATGACTCAACTAAGTATAATTAAAGTCTAAATTAGAGTAAAACTAAACATTTAATAAATGTAAATTGTAATAACTAATAAGCAATAAGCTCAATTTCGGGTCTCTGGATGAATTTGTAGACATATGTAAAATGATTAAGTGACACATGTCTTAGTGAAATCAGATATATGTCTTCATAAAGAAGTAATAAAAGTTAGCACAAGTTACGATTGACGACTTAGTACTCATGATTGTACAATTTTTGCGCTTTAGGTTTTCAATCTAAGTTTTCCAGTTCTACTTCTAACTAGTATTGGAGATTCAGAAAGGGGTTACAACTTCTAGGTTGAGGATTGAGGATTGAAACAGATTCTCTTAGCCCTCTGCCCATTCATAGTCTGTACAAATTGAAATTATGGGTAAAATCCTGAGCACCTACTTCCCGCCTTTTAAAATTTTCAAATCTCATGGTTTACTGTTTAGATTGTAGAACTAGAATTAGGGTTTAATTTTTAACCACCCTTGTAA
Source organism: Thuja plicata (assembly GCA_018584345.1). Lineage (NCBI taxonomy): Eukaryota > Viridiplantae > Streptophyta > Pinopsida > Cupressales > Cupressaceae > Thuja > Thuja plicata. The sequence continues at coordinate 1,735,176 of MU223533.1, read as the reverse complement.
ATTGTAGTTGTGTAGAATTATTTGAATTTTCCTATGAGTAAATAGTAATACTACGATGGGCAAAACAAATCCCAAGTTTATGAGTAAAAGGAAAAGACAAGAAACATAGATAATAGACTTCCACAAACTCGTTAAAACACCAGGTTTCATTGATGAATTCCATCATATTTATGATCCTTTTATACATGGAAATAAGGGAATCATGGAAATTAGATTTTCACTTGAAAATAAGTGGAAAGATCCAATGAAGGATTCAAAATTTTATCCATTTAACAATATGGTAAAGGCAACAACAAATAAATTGCAACATGGGTTTTTGGGTCAACACACATGGCGTTACCTCAAGTATTCCCTTGTTCATAAATTGTCATGGTCTGCACCAAAAATTATGATGAAAACAGAAAAGTGATTGTTAATAAAAATACTCAGGAGGAAATTTTGTCGATAACCGAGACTGAATTTTCTAGTCTGTTGGATCTAGGGCTTGAAGCACAACACTCAAACATGTACATCGACCTAGGAAAGCTGGTAGAGAATTATGAAAAAATGGATGCAATACACAAAGATTCGTATATCATAGGAATAAAAAGCATTTCTAGTCTGGATCCAGATCATAAGCCTCCTTATGATTATGATATTTTGTGCAATGGGTTCAGGATAGTATTTCCTTGCTAGAATTTTTTTGGGATTGGATAGTAACCAAAAAAGTGGGTGCCAACATTCTTGAAATGATTTTTCATATTCATTGTGAAAAAGAACGAGTAAAATATAATTTTATTGAGCACATTGTTCATTACATGCAAGAAAAATTACTAATGATTAAAAGAGGTTCATAGAAGACATTTAGATTCACAACCTACTTGTGTTATCTTCTTTTAGCAAAGCATCATGTAATATTTTAGACAAACAAGATTCAAAGTCAGGTCCAAAATCCAATATATGAATGGACACCTGAGATAAGGATGAGTGATAACAGAAGGAACTATAACAATTTTATAGACTTCTTTTTGGCACCAATGTATAATAAAATTATAGGCACTCCAATGCCTAGATTTCCTATGTCTTGTAGAGATTGCATTCAACTCGGAAGTGAAATACAATTGGCTGACTGGTATTTCATGGAAGACTATATTGTATTAAGATTTTACGGTTCAGTGGTAGAACCCTACAAACTTACAATACATGTGACAAAGAGGGTATGTGCATGGGAATATGTACCATAGATGGAGACCATAGATGTACTCTTTAATGGTCAGCAAAAGAAAATGATATTTCCTTCCTTTCCTTTCTCATTTGGAGGGTTCACATTTGAGAGAAGAGGATTCAAAGTGGCACAGGATTTTTTTACAATTTTTTACTTTTCTTTTGACAGTCACTGGTAGTATGATCCACTCGACATAATTGGAAAAAAAGCTTAGAGATAATGGGAACTCCGCAAGCAAACGTCAACATGAGATTATGTCATTGATAGAAAATTTTAAAAACATGGAGTCCTGGGATGAGGTCAAAAAAGAGATGGAGAAATATACCGCTGAAAATAATATTTCAATAAAAGAATTGTCATCACAAAAATATGGCTTTGCACAAATAGAAAGGAAAAGTGTAGCATAGGACATCCTACAATTTCTACCAGAAAGTTGCTCAACCACCTAGAAAAGATATTCCAAAAGTCCTAGTGGGTCAATGTAATATGGTAATTGGACTCAAACCAAAATTTCTAATTTTTGGGAAATGAGGAAGAATCTCGGCGAGCCAAAGACCTTTGCAGGTCTTTATGAAGTGGAGGATCAAATATTTAGTGATTTGTGGAATGAGGAGCATCCAACTAAAGCATATCACAATAATGATGATCATCAAGATAATGAGTATGAGCGGGATTCTATGAATCCCACATCCACTGATGTATATTCAATTATTAGAGGAGTCAATGTGTCTACAAAAGAAAAATATAGAAAAGGGGCAGAGATTATAGAAAAAATGGGTTTTCTAGGTTGGGGTGGTCTGGGTCCCATAGGAAAAGGGCCTTGGTTTCCACTTGCCACACCTGCTCTACCAAAATTTGGTGAGACACTAGCCCTTGGAGGTTCATCACAAAAAGGTACTACTCAGTCTCATACCCTTGCACCTTCATTTGTTCCAGCTTCAAATCCAGTTTCACCTTTCCCAAGCACTCAGATTCAATCTAAATCAAGTGCCACTCCCATTGGTGGAGATGGCATGGGTAGTACTAGTGGTCCAAAAGGAAATTAACACTGGACATGAAATTAGTGCATCCCAAAGATCAAGGCAGTGTAAAGAAGAAAAAGGTTATGAAAACAATGCCAATGGTGTCTGTGATTGTGAGTCCAACAATTGTCACACCTTCAGGAAAAACCCTCTAAGCAGTAAAAAAAATTCACTTGTAATGGGTCAGGGTGTTTCTAATCCTCATGGTGCAATTATAAGAACCATAGGTGGAAGCTTGTACATCACTGAAAGTTCTATTTCACCTTTCAAACATTAAATTGTGTCAAAAAACCCTGATTTTTGTTTCAATGATTTTGTAACTAACTTTGAACAAACAAAAAATAGGAATAGACAAAATACTAAGACATTGAAGAGGGATGTAGTTGTTGTAGCTCATGATGTAGAACTTGCATCGAATAGGTTATTTCCTACATATGACCCAAGAAAAGAAATGATGGAGTTCATGGTTTTTATGCCCCCATCTAGAGATAATAATCCACCAAAGAGTCAGTTAGATCCATCTGAATTTCACTAAAGAGTCAGTTAGATCCATCTAAATTTCATGTTAGCACCCTCCAAATGGATTTATCCAAAATTTAAAAATGTGGACAAGATAAATGTGTCAAAAATGACCAACCAAGTGGTCTACAGTTCAGTGATGAAGTTGGAAAGAAAGAAAGGAAAGCTTCTAGGCAAAATATAAAAGTTACATGCAGACCTTGCAAATCAAAAGGCAAAGGAGAAAGCATCAGATAATAGGTGCAAAGAATTAAAACAAAGGATAAAAAATTCTTCCTCCAAAGAAGAAATTGCACAACAAGAACATATGGACGCAGAACTGAAAATGCTAAGGGAAAAATTGGAAGAGAGAAATAAAAAAGTTGAGGATGAAAAAGCCTCTTCAGTATGTTTATACAAAAGCATGGAGAATACAACATAGGAAAATAATAACTTAAATAAGGAATTGGAGAATGGGAGGGTAAAAGAAAAATAATAGGAAGAGAAAATAGAGGAAACAAGAAAACAAAGTGAACACCAGTTCTCAGAATTGAGAGAAGAGCTAAAGAAGGCAAATAATACAATTAAAACTTACGAAAAATAGCTTGAATGACAAAGTAAACAATACAGTCAAGAAAATAAAACAAGACATTTGGGGGAGAATAAAGGTGAGTGGTGATAGTTTGTGTGATTGGTTTGAAATGAATGAAAGTCTTAGAGATGTTTTTGGGAAGCTTAAAGAGAACGTTGAGAAGAAAAAATATCTTTGTCAGAGAGAATATTGCAAAAAATCAACACAACCAGTGACATGCATTTGGAAAGCAAGGGAATTAATGACTGCATTCGTGCAACAATAAAGGAAACATTTGTCTTTCAAAAATTTTAGAAACTAAGGGAAGGAGAGGAAATTGTGGCCTTATATGGGAGAAAGCTCGCCAAGATGCATAAAAAAACAACCAAAATGATAAGTCTTGGTTTGCTAAATCCTGGTCTTGGTCCTAGTAACTCATCAATGAAATTCGTTGGAAGAGAAGTTTACAAAAAATTTGGAGAACATACTGACATCTGGTTTAGGAAAGCTTCCTCATGACACAACTCATGAAGGAATTGCAAATTGCATCAAACCATTGACAAATTTGAATGCAGTATTGGATGGATCATTGCTTTCAATTCATTCTTCCAAGTATGGATGGCTAACAAAGTTGCAGGTCATTTACTATAACTTGAAAATTTTTGACCTTCCAAACGATGCAGAATGGAGCATACTAAACAAACTGGTAGAATAATATCATCAATCATAGTATGTGAAATTAATTTCAATCATATATATATTTTATTTCTAATGCCTTGAATTGAGTTTAAAGTTTGAACTTTGTTTTTTGAACATGATTATTGTAGCAGATCATATGATATTGCTAATTTACTAAACCAATATGTCAAATGTAAAAATGTATAGTTGCAGAGATGTTGTACTTGTCTTACTGATTTGATTTCGAGACTTCAAATGAGGCAAATTGACCTGAAGCTGTTGTTGCTCCCTTGTTTCTATAAGAGGGAATTCAGGTTCATTTTCTAAGGGTAATGAAATTAAAATAGGGTATTGTACTATTGAGTCATTGACTTTTGCAAACAAATTCACACAGAGTTGTGTACTTACTACTATTAATGAATGAATTGTTACATTGTATCATATTTGTAAATACATTAATGAGAATCTCTATGAATTGTTATATTTTCAAAAAAATAATGAAAATATTCAAGAATTGTACCATATGAGCTGAATAATGCAAATGAAAACCATTATTAATTATAGAATTGATGACATTATCAACCACATTCATGTTTTTGACATTGGAATATACTATTATGCATGATTGATGATGAGATACAGACACTAATAGTACACTACAACAATAATTTTAATAAATAACTAGGATCTGCTACTTCAACAACGAATCAAGTTGCCACATCATCTCATTATCAGGATCCTCAGATTCATCACCATCAACATCATAGCTTCCTTGGTTCTTCACTATTTTTTCTTCACTCTACATACCTTCGCTTAACTGAAGTTCAATGCTACCAGTACTAGTACTAGTACATGAGTCACTAACATCATTGTCTTTGGCACTGCCAATTTGGTTTGAAATGTTTCCCAACCCTCTTCTTTGACATTTCTTCCTCCACAATTTCAGTACCTTATCGTAAGGAAAAGTATTGACATCATACCTGGATGTATAGAGCCTAAAGCAATTTTCCAAATTCTTGTCTATTTTCTTTCTTAGCTTTGACTTTAGGAACCCCAAAGCATTGAAAAATATCTCATCCTCCACCGACCCCAATTTCATGGTCAGACATAAATCAACAAGTTTGAATTTTTTTGATATTAAATCAATCAACATTTTGCTCTGAGCTAGATTTTTCCAAATCCTTGTTATCGATCCATCTTCATGGGGGTTCTACATAATATTATATTTTTCCCTCGTTGTCTATGAAAAATGGCCTAATTTATCTCTCAAACAAGATTCATCTAAAATTCCATTTAGAGTTACTCCATTGAACTCTTTTGTTTTGCAAAAATGATCTATCAAAGTTAGTAGCTTAGTTCAAAAATCTTTTGAATTGTTGATACTCCAATATCGAGGAAACACAATAGCCATGGATTCAAGTAGTTTGAATGGAGGGAATCTTTCTCTAATCTATGAGGAAATATCATAGGAAATTTGCTTCACAGAAGCAGTTACAGATTCAATGATCTTGGTAAAGTCTTCCCTTTTAACACTTGATAGTCGCTTCCTGGGGTTCTTTCTTGATTCCTCAGACTCGACCCTTAGAAAATTAGTGAATTGGTATCTCAACTTTGTGTAATTCTACACATAACTCCCAATTTGCACTGATCTTTAAAAAGTTATCAGGGTTGTCCAAATCTATGATTTTGAGCTAGCTGGAGAATTTTACATCATCACATGATCGATAGAGATTATTAAGTGTCATGCATGTCAATTTACACAGCACAACATATTCTGCAATATACATAGCTCTTTGTTGGGCCTTGTTCATTATATTTCTCATTTCCTCCAGCATGGGGAGAAGACCTACTAACATTAAGAGTTTCTACATTACTTAACCTTCGCAGCAACTCAGGAAATTCTAGTAGCCCTTCTTCTTCACGACTTGAGTTCATTAGACCAAGCAACGATTTCTATTCTAAAAAAACTCGATGCACTAGTCTATCCAAAGAGATCCATCTGGTGTCATTATCCTTAAGAAGCTTGTTCCTGTTAGTTAGTCCTTCATAAAAGTGTTGAAATTCCATGAATTATTTCAGACTTTAACAAAAGTATTGGTAGATCTCTTTGATTAAAACTTCATTTTTTTGTACAAGAGCATGCTTGCTGACAACTCCAAAAGATATATTCATTATGTGGGCCATGCAATGAATGATAGTAACATAGGGTGCATAAGAAGTTTGTATCTTTGTTCAAAGACCGCCCCTGTGGCCTTGCATTATTGAAGCTCCATCCTCTCCAACACACACCAACTTTTTGGCAATCGTCATGTCATCTATACCTCCATATTCAATTAGCGAACTCTTTACTAGTTAAAATAAATTTTTCATTGTCGCATTATCCTTCATTTTAGCAACAATTAGTAGATGGGGTTGGCAGAAAAAATTATGTATAGTATAAGCATGCATGCATACCTAGGAAGTATTATCTACTATTGTAACTTTGTCTAAAGACAATGCAATAAAGTTTGACTCTTCAATTTTTGCCTTTAGATCATTTTTTCAACCTCGACAAGACAACATGCCCATTCCCATCCACTATTTACTGACTAGTGACTGTTAGGATAGTTAAAAACTTTTAGAAAGTGTAATAAAGCACTCAATGATGGGTAGTCTTTCATAGGATGCCCTCTACTCAAAATATAAAAGAAAACACTTAACTGAACAACTTTTCCCATTTGTTCTACTTCCATTTCTTTTCCAAAAGAAGCTTCAATAGAGCCTTTAACTTCAATAGGATTTGTCTGTATAATCTGCTAAAATTCAAATAATTCTTCATTCCTAACATGTTGAGATTCCTCCTTTGTTTTCCATCTTATCACTGATTTTTAAAATCCATCTATGGTTTTCTTTTTGTAAACTTCACCCATATGCTTCTCTATGGTGTCAATTTTTAGCTGGAACCTCTTTTCCTTCTTATTTATCTTGGTTCAAATTTTACATCTGCATTCTACAAGAGGCTCACCTTCAATTTAATTATCCACTAGTTCAATGAATGGATACTTTGACACCCATTCTATTTAAATATTCCTTGACAGAACCCACATCCGATCTTTTTTTGATTCTCTATCCTTTTTTGAATTGTATTTTCTTTTCTTCTTCCCTGCACCATCATCATCTTTAGCATTCTTAGTCTCATCCAAGTCAATTATATCATTATGGCCAATGTAGGTATTTACCTAAAAATATTCTTCAAGTTTATCATGATCTGAGATATCAAGTTCACCAACTTCTTCAATATGTCGTGTAGGTTCAGGTTGTGAATCTTGTAAATATAATTATGATGAAGTATCTTCCCGATTTTGGCCAAAAAATTTCCAACACCATGACCAAATTATGATGATAAGGTTCTATGTTTTGCTGGCCTCTCTTGGATTTTCCCACATGCAAAAGCCTTACTCTTATTCTTGTTCGACATCTCCAACAAAATAAAGCCTGCCAAAAAAAATGTTAACTTGTTGAAGAAGTGACAATAGACTATAATATATATAAATATTATTCATTGGCCCTAAAATCATGTCTAGGGTCTCCCTGGTGACCACTGAACACTGACCACTAAGTAGTCCCCACTAAATAAGAATGAACACAAAATTGCAGAGTCCAAGACAGATAGAGGTGAAACCTCAGGTGAATTCAAGAATCAGAATAATAATCACTTACCTTCCTCAATTGCACTTGCCAATATCTGAAACTTTGCTATCGATCAAATTGAGATATCAGAACCAAAAAAACTAAATTATGTACAATAACACTGATCTATGAATGTATTTATACCAATCCTTTCATGTGAATTTGGTGGGAGGTATTAGGTATACAAATACTTGGCACAACCCGTGTAATTATAACACATCTTATGTTATTTCTGAGGTGATTAGGGTTTGTCCAATAACTTGCTATGATTAATAAAGTTAGCAAAAATGCATCGGTTTGAGACGTGCGTCTACAAAATGCTAGGAAAATTTGGGGCTGCCTATAAATATATATGTAAAAAACCATTGGCAAATATAGGTTGTCGATTTGGGGCTGCTTTGAAATTGTAGGCATATTTTTATAATATATCGTGTCCAAAAAATAGATTCAATGGGCGATATTGTCGAAGAAATGGAGAAAATTAAATAAATAGATGGGCGATGGGCCCGAGCATTTGAACCAATATTTATAAAGTTAGGGCGATTGGGCCAACCCAATATACACAATATATTCGCCGAATCCCTGGTCGTCGACGTGTGACATTCGTCAAATGGCGAATAATCACCACTAAAATTATCACTGGTTTTTTCTATTATTTTCTTCAATATATCTTTTGCATATGCCTCAAAAAGTGGACCATCCACATCATACCCCATAGGCATCACCCATGATGTTCTAGGATCTGTTTCTTCCATTAAACATGCATCAATTTCAACCATGAAACAAATATTGTCCTCATATTTCCTTACAATATCAGCAGGTATCATATATCTTAATTGCATGGATTCTTGGAAACTCTTAAAATATCCCCATAAAGAATCTTTATCTTGCTGATCACCAAGCATGTCATAAAATTCTCTAATTTGAATTGCTACAGGTTTGTCTTCTCTCTACTTAATATTTCCTACTCCTAGAAATAAATTTATAAAGTAAAAGAATATGCACATTAACAGGGATCCATACTTGAATTAAAGCTTCTTGTCCTTCTTTATCTTTACCAAATTTTTCATAATTTGATCTCTTAGTGACTCACATATATCATATTCAACATCTTCTTTGATCATCTGGTAGGAAACATAGATAATAGTGCTTGAAATAGTATTTTCTTTGCTAGAGTGGAATACCTTATACCCAAGCACCATGGATGTGAACTTCACATTAGGATGAATAATATTGTTGACTATCATTTCTCGCTTATCCCACAGAGAACCAGTGAAATTTGTGACAATATCCTTCTGAATTGATTTTAGGGCTGACACCTCACCTCTATCATAGAATCTAGTATCTGCCTTCAAAATTTCCTTTGTAATATTGTATGGTTTGTCGAGCCAAATGAATTGATCATGAAATTTTCTCAACACGTATTGTACCCAATCCACTTCAAATAAATTTGAAAATGCCCTTAATTGTGCAAACTTCTTCTCTGCCAATATTTTGAATTCTACCTTCAATACCAAATTCTCTAAAACTTCTTTAAATTGTTGTGCAATTGCATTGTCTCCCAATTCTTCCAAATTGTAATGAATGTATGCCATAATATCTTTGATGTGCAACACTCCATATGGAACAGATGAAAATGTGCATGTTGGTTTTTCGTCCATCAATTTGTATGGTTGTTTCTTAAAAACTGGACTAGGATGCTCTTTGATATCAACAACTCATGGAATTCCATGATTCAACTTCGAAGATCAAACTAAGAAAAATACCTTTTCAATGAATTTAGGGTTAATCTTGAAATCTCTGTAAATCACTATCTCTGTAAATCACTTCAATCTCCTTTGAAATTTCCTTTAACTACTCTACAAACTCTTCTTCAACTCATAAGGTGTAAAATCAATAGAAGAAATGTTTTTTTGTTACTTCACATGCCCAAAAAGTAGATAACAATTAATGTGTTGTGCCTTAGAATGATACATGTCATCAACAAAATTCTTGTGAATGATACATGTCATAAATTCATTTCTACATCTGAATATGTTGATCCCATTCACTGCTTTATCCAATTCAGGGGTCAAGTAACAATTTTTCATGAAAAACCCCCCCTTACATCAATGACCTAATCAATTTCCAAATAAAATTTCCACAACAAATGCTGATGTGATCCTTCCAGTAGCATCAATGTGTTCTTTTCTAACCCGTGTCTTACTTATTTCCTTCTTAAATTCATCAACTTCAATTATTTTCTTTCCTTTATCATTCTGCACATTGTTCCTTTCTTCCGAACCTCTTACATTATTGTATCTGCAATTCCTAGCAATATGACCAGAATTTTTGCAATTAAAACATGTCGCATTTCCATACCTTGTGTTCATTGGATTCGTCCTTAATCTGTACTGCTTCAAACTATGTCCAAAATTGTTGAATTTTTAACAGGGTATGTTCCTCTGGTTCACAAAATTATTCACCTTTGATCTGCATTCATTTGATTTATGTCCATAGTTGTAGCAAGTGTAGCAATAGCCAAAATATGATGTGGTATTAGGTTTTACCCTGCATTGATTTGATCTATACCCAAATTTGTAGCATGAAAAACATATCCCATTCAAGTTTTGTCCATTAGGTTATCTCATAGGTGTTCTTTTAGGCCCCTCCATCTATTTATCTGATAAGGTATTGTTCTAACTAGATCCAAAAATTTCTCCTTTTTCAAATCTAATTCCTTGAGTCTCTCCATTTTCTCTTAAGCTTCCTAGTTGTTCATCAAGCTTCATTGTACCATATTTGAATTTTTCTTTGAATTCATTAGTTGTAGAAAGTTCACTCTTAAGAACTTCATTTAACCTTTCAATTTCCTGTTAATTATATCTGGATTCTTCACGATTGATCTGCAATTATCCAACTTCACAATTCAGTCTATGAAATTCCTCAATTTTTTCCTTCAAGGTTTTCTCAAGATTTTTCTTCTCTTCAATTTCCTCAATCATCTTCATTACCATAGCTTCCATTTTATGTTTTAGGTTGTCTCTGTCTTTTGTGATCTATTCACACTCATCTAATTATTCTTTCAAGGCTTGTGAATCATATTTTTGCTTCAATTGTTCAACAAGATCTTTCCTCTTATCTTTGGATTTGTTCAATTGTTCCTTCAAATTTTCAATGAAACTTTCAGCATCCTTGAGTCTCTTTTCCAATTCCAAATTGTGAGCATTTGATTTGTCAAGATCTTCAAGCGCAATCAAGATTTGTCTTTGGGTACTACTAGAAAGTGTTAAATCTACCATCAAGACCTTCCTCAAGTGGTTATAATTATTCCAAGGACCAAAGCTTTGATATCAATTATTAGGATTGAGGAACACTGAGAGGGGGGTGAATCGGTGTTCTAGCACTTTTAACCTTATCAACTTGATTGCATAACCTTAAAATAAATATAACTAGTATCAAACAATAGAAGAATAAGCAAAGCATCCACAACATCATAACACCATGATTTATCATGGAAACTCGGTTAAGGGAAAAACCATGGCGGGGATGGAACCCGCGAGTAATTAATTTTGCATAAATAAGTTACCCTATTGAATTTTTAGTACATGAGAGGAATGCACAAGGATTTAGGATTACATCCTAGAGCTCACTTCTCAAATACAAAACATACAATGAGGCACATAACCATACAAAATATTTCATCCACAAAAGTGAACTGAGGAATAACATCAACAATACTTGAATAGTTCCATGCAAGTACAAAGTAAATTTTCTTATCTAATAGTTGAACCTCTGATCATTGATCCATTATTCATACACAACATATTACAATCATATCCAACCATCACATCATCTAAAACATCTCAAAAACTTGAGCTTATATATTCATCATCAAAGATAACAAATTTAATTGCTGACCTTAAAAAAAATGAGTAGCATGTGAAGTGTCTGCTAGATCTAAACTAAAAACATGTCCCTAACCTTGAACAAGAAGAGGTGTCATAAAACATGCCAGCTCTATCATCTCCAACTATCAAACCGATTGGATCATCGATCTGATAGGATCACAATCCAATACCGAGCTATCTTTGTTCTTCACTGTACTATGTATATACCCGATACTCAAAAATTTATAACTTAATTAACTGATAACATAAACTCTTGCAAACATAAACCAAGGTAGATAATACCTCTCTAAATATCCTCCTAGGTTTGCACCTCAAAATATGATCATATATGTCTGTACCGATCCATATACTGAACCTTGTATATTGTGCCAGTTATTCCATACTTACCCAAATCTATACTCTGACCTTTGGTATCATTATAGTATAGAAAGTCATATCTAGAATCATGTAGGGTTGTCATCAATGAAAACATACAAACTATCATATCAGTGTCTCTTGCCAACATTTTGAACCTCCACAATATATTTTCTCTACCTAGTTGAGACCTCAAGAAATAGAAACTAAGCTCATAACCAAAGAACCAAACCGAAAACCATAACCATCTTCTTGTTGGCATATTGGAAGAGATGGAAGATGATTTTGTTAGCACTGATGTCAACATAGCAGAAGGATTGATTAGAAGAAGTAATCGAGAGAGCTATTTTCTTATTGCTAACTTAACTGTTGCAAGTTAGCTAGTGGAGCAGAATGCTAAAAGGTCTAGTAGGAGGTAGATACTATAGAGATGAAGTTGCACACATAGAGAAGGGATGTTGAAGGTGTTTAATATGTTCACCCAAATTTATAAAAGGTTTCATGATGATTTGGATAGGTAACCAAGTTATAGAAGGTGACTGACAGACAGGGTGACAGATTGTGTTAACAAGAAGACAAAACGAAGTTCGATGTGCACAATTAAGTTGGAATTTAAATTGTTAGCACATTGGCAAGGTTGGATGATGGTTGTGCTAGAATTCATGTCAACATAGTAGAAGGATTGATCAGGGGAAGTAATGACAAGATTTATTTTCTTGTTGCTAACTTAATTGTTGCAGGTTAGCTAGTGGAGCAGAATGATAAAAGTTTTGGCGAGAAACAAATATTACAGAGATGAAGTCATGCACATAGAGAAGGGATGGTGAAAGTGTTTACCTATTTCACCCAAAGTTACAAAAGGTTTCATGATGATTTGGACAGGTAACCAGGTTATAGAAGGTGACTGGCAGAGAGGGTGACAAACTGTGTTAACATGAAGACAAAAAGAGGTTCGGTGTGCACAATGAAGTTATAATTTCATGGAGCAAACCTATGACTGTGTTGGAGACATAATCAGTGTGTGTTAAAATGTTGACACACTTCTATGAATCATTCCATCCAAGGTTGCTCAAGAATGAGGCCTCAAATATCGATCCATAACTCTCTAGTCATGGAGTGCAAAGGTGTGTAATGGAGGCCCTCAGATTGACC
>MU223533.1:1675901-1696495 GCA_018584345.1 Thuja plicata | reverse complement strand
TAGTGGATTTTTTTGATATTCAATCTCTAAGTGCCTCAAATTTTGACATCAATTGACAGACAACTTGAAAATCAGGGAAAACACTTCCACTTTTTTCCCAAAAAGTGGACTCAACTTCTTGCTGGCACCCATTTACTATTTTTTTATTTATTTGAAGTAACATCTTCTCAAATGTTAAAATATGTACTTGTTGTATTTTGAAATTATAATATATTAGCTCTAATCAAAATACTATAAACTTTATATGACAATAATCTTGACTCTGAGCTCTACAAAAGAGTACTTTTTATATTTTTTAATAATATCATTAAAAAGAGTAGGGGTTATTGAAACATCAATTTTCTGAAATAATTTTATTTCTTTGGTAATTGGTATAAAACATGCATTTAATAGACATTTCCAATTGGAAAAGTTTAACCAATTATCTAGCTTAGCTAGAATGAATCTAGCTAGACCATATGTTTGATGAAAATTAATTTAAATTTAGAAATGCTCAAATTTAGCTGTGCTGATAAGTGGTCCTGAAACGTGACACAACTTTGTGCTTTTACCATAGTATCACATCAGGAATTCCTAACTGGGGGCAACCTTATGTGACAGAGTTCTCGTAGGTAAGTTAGATAAGATCTTCCTTACTTTAGCTTCACATTTCTCATAATGATAATATGCTCGCTAAAGTGGGGGCAAAATGTAACAGCGTAAATTTTACACCCTCGTGTAGAATGCCATTCTCGCACTTTGTTCACTTTAGCCTAGGACACAAAATCTCGTCACCCCACCATCCTTGTCACTCACCAACTCATCACCCGACTTGGATTCCATGAAATGGAGCCCTGGCGGTCTTCATATACTTGTGCTCTGTAGAGATTTCTGCGCGATATGCTCTCATCTGTGAATCTGCAGACATGTAGAGAACCATTTGAGCATTACAAACCTACCACCTTGCAAATGTAACACCCAAAATGATGGCTTCCTATGCGGGATTCTGCTTAGGTTGTTCAAAAGCCCCTCGCTTGCATGCATTTGGTCCTCTTGATCAATTTTGCAAGCTTCTTGGCTATCAATAAGAGTTTTGACAATCTCCGCTTGGCATCTTAGAGCTTCATTCCATCTTTTTGCACCTCCACTCCATTTTTGTTATAGGTTTCACTATTGTTGAACAAATTTAAATTTCCATACTTGGCTATATGTCACGCATTCAAGCTCTTCATCTCCATTGGGGAGTTCTTTCCATATCCTTTGTGTCTTTGAGCATTTTATCTCTATCTTATCATCTCTATTTGGTTTTATTATTATTGATATCTTCATTCCGGTTATCTATCACCGGTTATCTCATTGTGTCTAACGGTTGTCCATGGGGGTGGAAATGCCAAAGTAGGGGTTTGACTGAGGCAAGCCTTCTAAACGACCACAACTATTTTCCTCTTTGTGTTTGTGCAGCTTTTTATTGTGAGTTTGTAGGTTCGGGAGCTCTGGTTAGACTGCATTATCAACCATCAAGCTGGGTGCTTTCTCTCCTTCTCACTTCCTCTAATTTCATTTAATTATAAAGTATAAAATATGGTTGTTTCACCTTTAAATCTATCATCGCATTGTATTTTCTTCTATTTTACACATTTAGACTAGTTTTTTATCTTGTCCATTTACATTATGTTGCTTTTACTTTATCAAATTTTCTTAGTTCCATATTTTTTTTCCCGTCTTTTTATTTTAGTGACACATCTGTACCCTGTCCATATGAGATGCCAACACGATGTCTTGGTGTCTATCAGTCACACCGTGGTCCTTGGGGCCACACTTCTGTCCAAGGCAATGAGCTTAGGGAGCTCGGGTTTTGATAATCTCAATAGCTCTTTCATTTATTGTAATCAAAATATCTTGGTGAGCTTGCCTATTTGGGTAACTTGCATTTAATCAATTTAAATACATTTGGACACACACACACACACACACACACACACACACACACTTTTAACCAGAACTCTATTTATCTAATCTTCACTTAAGCATCTAGATCGTCACATTAGCTAACATTTGAATCGTATCAAGAGACTTCCTTGAACTATGTGTCCAATCTTCCTAGCTCTCCTAGCTAGCAATGCAAGGTGATTGAAGGGAATCGTGTATCTCTTAAGGTTTTAATTGACCTCTGGGTTGGTGTATTATTTTCTTCATCACACCATGTAATCATAGCCATTCTTGATCGAGACACCACATTTTATTCTCCCAGCCCAACTGGCAAATATGTTGAGAACTGCCAATAAAAGAATTACACTTGGCCTCAACATGAGGAAATGAGAGATTCATGCCTAATTTTTTGGCATGTTGATTGTTTGTAACTATATATAATCATTCTTTGATCATGTTGACCGAAGGTTGTTCTATAAAATCGTGGGGACCTATAAAAGGAAAAGAGATTGGAACATTGGGCTTTTGTTCAATGAGTTGAGAAATATTATGTAATATTTGTAGAGATTTGAATTTTTTTTGAACAAGACCCCATGGCTTGTTGAACAAAGGTGTATATTGTAACATTTTTCTTCTGGGGCGTAGTCTCTCACCTTAGCGTATTTTCTCTTAATAAATCATGGGGACTGTGCCTTTGTAGCCTTTTCATTTTTGTTAATCAAAGTGTCCTGTGCTAATTTTTTTTGGATTTAATCCATTTTATTCATATCGTAACCTGCTCCTCGAGAAGGTTAGTTTTAGGAAGTGAGCTCTTTTCATTTGACCCTTACACAAACTATTTCTGTCTTTTACAAAATAGGGTTGTATATCGTGTCTATGAATGGAGAGATTTGCACATTCTTTAGGGGTTTTGTGTCTTTGTTCTGACCCTTGCAGGTGCTTCCGACAACTGGGATATGAACATATTTTCCCTATGTCCTTCCACTTCGGCTTCCTGTTCTCTCAGCCAACAATGAAAGGTCTATGGTGCACCGTATCTTTGTGAACAAAGTTATGAACCTTCGACCAAAAAGGTCAAACCCTTGCAAATACCATATGAAACATTCTTGGCCCGTCCAACAAAGCTTTGATCTGGCATTTCACCTCCCTTAGCTTAGGTTGTTTTGTTAAAGGTTGTCACCTTCATTTTGCCAAACACCCACTTATGAAGAACCGACTTCTAAAACCCCAGAGGTTGTTTCACATGCCGCACCCCGTCTCACTCCCGTGATACTTCTCGACTGCCCTTATTTAGGCATGAGCCTCTTAGGGATTGACATAATGTACATGACAATAGATCATTTCCAAGGGATATATAGACTGACAATGTTGCAAAAACAAGCACAAGAGCCTCCATTAATGGTGTCCCCAATCCTACATGCACATCTAGATACCAGTACCAACTCTTGGTGGCTTGAGTATGATATAGTGACTCATATTAAGGTCATCAATAACTCATTTTGAGTAGAAATACATTACTACAATTTCTTTAGCAACATTTCTCCCTCTATGATTTTTTTTTCTATCTATGTTCCTCTTTCTTCTACTTGATGAGAATCAACTTTATGGCATTGTCATGTAATTGTAAAACATTATATACTTTATTAATTTTGTTAGCAGTATGAGGTTGGGTACGAGTCTCTCTTTTTGTTATTATTTCATGTTATTCTAGGTGGTTGGTAGGTGTCACATATATGTTTGAGACTAGCATTTTCTATGTTGCAATCTTATGTATAGCTCAAGGAATGGTTATGGCTCGTATTTCAATTTTTAAATGTCTGCTTAAAAGGTAGTTAGACGGCTTCCTCACAGCTATTTGAATGCATAAGCTCCCTTGTACTCTTTCCTTTTTTATTTTAATAAATTTTATTTAATACTTGTTGCCACTTAATTTAAAAATAAAAACAAGATTAACATAAACATACAAAAATACAATTTTTATACTCTAAACTACAACTAACGTATGCTAAGCCACATTGTCAAAATGTGTGATAGGGCTTACCATCTTAGGCATGTAGCAGGTGGTTGTATATTTATCGGAGCCTGATGTATGGTCACTTCTTATGATTCCACTCTATGAAGGAAAACGGTTTGTGTATCTATGAATAGGTCTTCATCGATATCTCACGTGTATGCGCGTGAAAAACGTTGTGTAGCGCTACTCTTGTTTTCTTAACTTTACATGGACTAAATGGCCAACGACTCGGTGAAACAACCATTTCATCATATTTGAGTATTCTATTCAATCTTTTGCACAGCTATGGCGTCCTAGAAGATCTTCTAGATATAAGTATTCATCATTGGAACATGGTTATTATTCTTAGAAACTCCCATGCAGGCAAAAATCTATTGGAAGTGTACGTTGTTCATTATGTTCTCCCCTTTAAACTTCACAAACTCCAAATAATATGTTAGGTAGGAATTTTACATAAAAACATGTTATCTCTCATCTTATTACTTTCTTAACATACAAATATTAGGTCTTCATTTTTAAATGGTGTTATTCTACAAGTGTTATAAGGTGTTTACCTTTAAGTTTATTTTATGTATCATTAAAAGATGTTTAGTTTAAGAATTCAATTCTTTTAATAGAACATTGATTTACAAAGTATTTTGTAAATTCAAAAAAAAAAGTGATAGATGTATGATGTGAAAAAGAAAATCATGTAAGTACATAATCATTCATATTTCTTTTAAATAATCTAGTTAAGAAAGTGTGTTTGCGAAGATGGTATAATTATATAAGTTTTAATGACTATGTATGAAGTATTGGATCACCTTTACCATCCTACTTTATATATAACATGTTACAAATCTTTTTTTGGTAAAGGATAAGAGAAAATGTCATATGCCAAAGGATTATTAATATCTCAGTATTGTAATCCTTCAATTAGGACTAGCAAATCATTCATATTACTCTATGAATATTCCGATTTTCCCATGATGGGGTCAAATAAAAATTAATTTTCAATATCCCTAATTTTATGATGTGTATGACTATCATGTGTTTAGTATAACAAGATGTTATAGTATAAGATGTAAGAGATAAATCATTTGATCTTTGCACTTTTGTTCTGGAATAAGCTGAGTAAAGATTACAAAAGATTTATAAGTTCTTTTCCATGCATGTCTAATTCATATGCTTGTTGAGAATGAGATATATAAGATAATACCCCACAATAAATGAAATTTTTTTTAATCAAAAAGTATTCAAGGATACAAAGGATAGTTCTCGTAAATATTAAAAAGTAATTATATGTCATTGTCAAAGGACACTTTGTGTAATGACAACCATATTGTAAGTACCCAGATGGCGCTGAGTTCAAATCTCTTCAATACCAAAAAAAGAAAATAAAAGAGGAATTATATATCATCACAATGCATAAAATTCATGAGATCCATAAATGAATGGTCACTAGAAAGTTGAAGATAAGAATTAGTTAATGAAAGCACATATAATGATGCATAATAATAGCAACACGAATCAAACTATTGTTTTTTCTCTATCAATTGATATAACATCAAATGTATGAATTACTATTTCATAATCATATTTTTTCATTCTTGTAGATATAACAATTTAAAATGTAACAATACATCTAAATTTATGCTAAATGACCATGATCAATGCTTAATAAAATGTGTATTGTAAATCAAATCATTATTAAAAATAAAAATAAAAAAAGATAAAAATTGTTATTAAGCTTCTTATTAAACGTATCATCAATATAGAACGAGCTAAAATATATAAAATGAGGATTATCACGAGGTAGTCCCATATTACTATCATCATATGTAAACGCAAAATCGTATAAGTGATATAGTAGATTATAAAAGAAATTTTCCTTTCCTTTTACTATCTATATGGAAAAAGATCCACTCTAACTAAAATCCGCTGAAATAATTAGTGGCATATGACAAAATATATAAAAAGAGGATTATCACTATCTATGTGGGAAAGCATCCAGGCTAACTAAAATTCGCTGAAATCAATAGTGGCATAGGACAAAATGTATGGACCCACTTATTACCATTTTCGAATATATAGGATTTCACGCGTTGCTTGCGGCCCACTAACTATGACTTGTTTATGTACGAGGAAATGAAGATGTCATCTTATTCGCGCGAAGTGAGAGGAAGAAGGTGTGAATGGGCAGCCCATTTCTGACTTCCACTAGACTAAATCACTAATGACTTGGACACGCATAACGTTCTCTTTCCTTCAAGTGTTCAAAAAGATTCGCAAAGCAATAGCATTTGAAAATTATTAGAGGGCAGCCTACTTCGTAGACTTGGTGACTTTTTTGTTGGCAAGTCTTCAAACATTTTACTATTTTTATTGATTAATTCAAACTAAAAATTATATTTTAATTAGTTACAGAGAAAGGTAAATAGATAATATTTTATATATATAGAGTTTTGGGAAGATTGCTTTTTATATCAAATCAATACATATAAAGTAAATAAAAAACAAGTCAGTAGACTAGCACGTAAAGAACAATTTTTTTTTAATTTTTTAATCAGTCAACTTTAGTGACAGACCAAGAGTCAATTAACTTTAGTTTATTGTCTTAAAAGTTTAATTGAATATATTAAAGCCAGGGTGCCATTGCCTATGCTCAGACTGTATACGATGATAATGTTGAAAAGGCTGGTTCGTGCTTTGATAATCCTGCTTCTGCTTTTAACCAGTAGTTCGCATGCACAGCCGTCAAATGGGAATGGCACTAATTTTTCGGCTGGTTCGTGCTTTGATAATCCTGCTTCTGCTTTTAATCAGTAGTTCGCATGCACAGCCGTCAAATGGGAATGGCACTAATTTTTCGTTTGCCTACTTTAGCCGGAACAACAGCCAGCAGCTCATATTTATGGGGAACGCTTCCTTTTCGCCGGCCCATGATTACATCGATCTCACACCGGATCCATACGGCACAAACATTTCTTCTTTAAATGAAACGGCTACAACTCTGGCTTTGCAAAACTGCATCGGAAGGGTTCTGTACCACAAGCCGGTAACGATGTGGCCGGCAAGTTTCAGCACCGTCTTCACTATCATTGTGAAAAACATCACAACCAACGCCACCAGCGGGCAAAAGAATTACAATGGCGACGGTATAGCCTTCCTCATAGTTCCGAATACCAAAAGCTTTTTAGCAAAGAGCTATGGGGGATTCCTCGGCCTCTTCGACCCCTCCACAAATGGAAACACCAGCAGGCAGCTTGCAATCGAATTCGACACTTTCCAGAACGAATTTGATCCGGACAACAATCACGTGGGCATCGACATCCAGGGCATCAAATCCAACGTAACAGCTAATATGGGAAACCACGGCATGCAGATCAAGGCCGGGCAAACTATACAAGTGCGGGTCGACTACGACGGGTGGGCTAAAACCCTGCAAATCTATGGGCGCCATGCAAACAGCACTTTGGGCTACGCGAGCATTTTGAACCACACGCTGGAGATCGAAAACACTCTTCCCAGATCCGCGTATGTGGGATTTTCTGCGGCAACAGGGAATTCATACGAGGTACACAGAATTCTCGACTGGAATTTCAGTTCCGTGATGTTACCGGAGTCTTCTCTTAATTTGCCCCGGTTAGGAACTCGACCGCCAGGAGGATTCCGCGGCGGGGTCAAAGTCGGCGTCTTGGTGGGCACCATTACTGTCGGATTAGTTGGGGTGGGATTAGTCGGGATCGTTGTATGGAGAATCAAAAAGAAAAAGCAGGCTACTTTAACTCTTGGACGAGGAAGCTTCAGCGGGGAACTTGCAATGATGCAAAACGCGCCTCAGCGGTACGCGTACAAGCAACTTGCAGCCGCCACCAATAACTTCAGCGAAGCGGAGCTTTTGGGAACCGGCGGGTTCGGGAGCGTGTACAGAGGAAACCTTAACGCCGGACGCAACGAACAGGTAAAGTTGGTAGCGGTGAAGAAAGTCTCTGCCAGTTCAAAACAGGGGGAAAGAGAATTCGTCTCAGAAATAATCAGCATCGGCCGCCTCCGCCACCGGCACCTGGTGAAGCTTCACGGATGGTGCCACGAGCGTGATGAGCTTCTCCTGGTCTACGATTACATGCCCAACGGAAGCCTCGACAAATTTCTCTACGACAGAAATGGCGAAACGCTCTTGAATTGGCAGCGGCGCCACAGGATATTGTGCGGCCTGGCTTCGGCTCTACTGTACCTGCACGAAGAATGGGAACAGCGGGTCGTTCACCGGGACGTGAAGCCCAGCAATGTGATGCTCGATGGGGATTTCAACGCCCGCCTCGGGGACTTCGGTCTGGCCAGGCTTGTGGAGCACGACGATTCGAACCCGGCTGTGACGACCAGGTTGGCGGGTACACCCGGGTACATGGCCCCCGAGTGCAGTTACACGGGCAAAGCAACCGCAGAGTCCGATGTGTTCAGTTTTGGGATCGTGCTGTTGGAGGTGGCCACGGGTAGGCGGGTGGTGGAGCGCACGTCTCCATTGGGTGAAGGTAATTTGGTGGACTGGGTTTGGGGGCTTTACAGCGAGGGGAGAGTTCTGCAGTGTGTGGATCCCAAGTTGGAAGGCTCTGATTATGATGAAGAGGAGATAAGAAGAGTGCTGATCTTGGGTTTAGCATGTTCGCATCCTGATCCACAGTTACGCCCTTCTGTCAGGCAAGCCATTCAAGTGCTGATAAACCCTAATGAAGAGCTGCCACAGCTGCCTTCCACCAGGCCACTGGCTATTTATGTTGTTTTGCCACCGGTTGGAGCAGTGTTTTCTCAGACCACCGCATCTTCGAATATGGGGCGAGGTAGCACATCGTCTAGTGTAATGGCGGAAAGTAGCGTAGGATCCATTACTACTTCGCTGAATCAGGGTAGGTAGAGATGCGCGGTCGCCTTACTTTACTTTATCTCTTACTTTCCTCTTTTTCTAAGCGTGTCGCTTTAATCTGAGCATTAGTTTGTTTAGCTGCTTGTATCTATCTTTTCAGTAATTTTAATATGTACATTTCATGAACAGCGAGCAATTCATAAATGATATTTCCTTTCACTCTTAACCGAGCAGCACCGTTACTCTTATTATGCCTGATTGTTTTAATTATTGTGACCCCTTTAATTTACATGCTTAAAAATTACTATATACCTATAGATTTTTTTTAATTGGTATGGCCGAGTGACATAAACTTACTTACAATATAGTTAAACAATAGAATAGTAAAATGAAAAGAATATACAACTTGTTACTACGTAAATTATTCCAATCTACTTATTTAATATATGACATGTCAATTGTCAAAAGTTATAACTTTTATACGTCTATAATTTAATTTTATGACATATGTCCTATTTTTTAATGTAATTTATGAATAATATGTGTGTACAAATGTGTTTGAAATTTTCTATATTATAGTATTTTTTCAACTAGAAATGTTTGTTAAATCTTATGATATATTTTCATTTCTTTGAAAGCTATCACAAATGAAAACAAGAGTCATATAATGGTGACTACTTGCCTTTGTAGTATTGCAATAATAATATATGTTGGCTACATGATAGATGAGTTCACATACAAATTCAAAGAAAAATTTGATGATAAATTTGAGATCAATAATTTCTTAAATATTGTATGTATATAGTTTTATTTGACTAATAAAAGGTCATGCTACAATATTTAGTCCCAAACTTGGACATCAAGTTTTTAAAATTAGATAGGAAATTTTGTTGAAGTACCTTCATTTGAAGGTCCAAAGAACTTCAGTCAAAGGTCCTTCTTCAAACAAAAGTCCTTCGACCTTCATGTGAACATACTTAACTTCCATTGAGGGTACAAAAATTTAACCATATAAATTTTCATATGGTTAATT
Source organism: Thuja plicata (assembly GCA_018584345.1). Lineage (NCBI taxonomy): Eukaryota > Viridiplantae > Streptophyta > Pinopsida > Cupressales > Cupressaceae > Thuja > Thuja plicata. The sequence continues at coordinate 1,686,697 of MU223533.1, read as the reverse complement.
ATTGCTCATGGTACCTTTGAATGAAGGTACAAATGTCCTTAGTTATGTCTTCCCACCTTCTCTCTTCAATTTTACTCATAAATTTCAATTTCAAAGCTTGAGTTGGAATTAGAAATGGAATGACCTTGACAAACCGATTTTTAGTATTGAAGCCCTAAAAGCAAGTTTCCAACATATATAATTTTAATGTATTTTGGTTTTATTATATATTTTTTTAATGTTTTACTTAACATAGTATTTCATTGAGCATGAAGTTATCTATTCTACACATGTGAAGAAAAGTGAATTAGTGAAAAAAAATCTAACAAATATCTACACATTATTTTTCGATGTCCTTGTTTTCAACAAAAAAAAAGAATTTTGATACATACAAACAAGTTATGCTTGAAGACATAAACCTATGTCTAAATTATGATAATTCTGTCTTCAAAAATTAATTTAAAAAGTATGCAACAAAGTAGTATGAAACAAAATGCAAGTGTTAAATATTTGTGTTAGAAATCTACATATTTAAAAGATAGAAATTTATCCTTTATATAAAACAATCATGTCTGGCATCATAAATGTCACTTTTAAAAAGTATTGTTTACTATTAAAAAAAAATTATAAAAATTTAGAAGTCAATTCCATTTTTTTAAATGTAGAATCTACAAAAAAAATCTCACAAATCACTAGTTTGCATCATTTTCAAATTATTGATGGTTTTTCTACTATAGGTGTCCAAAAGTGAGGATTTGATCAAAATATTGATTTCAATGTCCTATTTTGGCCAAAATGTTGGACTCATTATTGTGGGATTACCTTAACTATTATAGTAATTAAGCTATCTTGGTTTCAAAAATGGTTAGTATAGGGACAACAATGGAAATATAGTTCAAATTGAGTTTATTCCTTTGAACAAACATTTGTACTGTATTAATAAGCAAAATGAGTTGTTGGTAAAAGGGGATTTGTAGTTTGATTGGTTGATTTGGATTTTGATATCAAGCCTCTCATAATGTAGTTGGCAAGTACTTTCTTTTTTTAGCATTATAATAATAGTAATTTTTGGCTAGACAATAAATGAATTATGGCATACTAATTTAGAGACAATGAAGAGAATAGGAGATTGAGCATTTCTTTGAATATTATAGTTGTGTAGGACATTGGGTACAAATTTGATTTGTAATAGGTATAATTATGAAAAAAAATTAAAGATCAGTGCGTTCTCCTCTTTTTGGTACATCTTGAAGATCAATTTTTATTTTGAGCGAAAAATTTAACAAATTCATATTGGCTCCATAAATATTTGGTTTATACAATTAATATAAAATTAAATTCCAATATATCAATTTAATTGTTGTCACGAAGCATTGCACTATAGCTAAGCCCAAGACTCAACTATCTTGTGAAACATGGGATCACCAACCTCTAGAGAGGGTCGGTTCCCTTGATGGATCACCTAAAACTAATCTTTGGCAAGGAAAAGGCATAGAGGGATGCTTGAAATTAAAAATACTACTAACCTTAGGAGGTGATACATCGAACAAAATAAGATCCACTACTTGCACTAACTCATAAGCAACTACAATAAAGACCTAATTATGTTCAAATCAAAACATGTAATGCATAAGTGTTTCATAGGAAGGTTTTGAATTCAACATTTTTTAAAAAGAAAATGATGGTTTTCACATCTCAAACTTGTTCAAATCAAATGAACACAACCTCTAACCTACACTACCAATGTTGTTCTTGCATCATTAATGTTTGAATAAGATAGAATTTAGAGGATTTGGATGAAAATCACATAAAATACATCAATTTATTCATTCAAAGACGGAAAACAAGCATATAGATAAGGGAATAAAATTGATCTTTATATTAATTTAAAAAGAAATGCTATTACAACTGCAAAATGCTTCTCAAAAACTAAAAAATAAGCTAAAAAAATGAGTTACAATGTTTTCACGCCTTTTCTGGTTACAAAATAGAAGTAAAGAAGGAACTAAGGTGAAGAAGAGTACAATGAAAGACTTATACAAGATAAGCCTCAATCCTCACTAAAAGATAGAACTAAAAGTGACCTTGAAGTCTCACTTGAATGAATTGAAAGAGTCTCCTTGAAAGTTGCTCTAAACTAATGTCTTTGAACCTAAATAGAAATTTAGTTTGAATGAAATGTCTTCTTTGGTTTAAGAAAACTTGAAAAGCCCTCAATAAAGGGGTCAAAACTAAATAAAACTTACTTTTTTATGGATTTAAAAGTTCCTTTATCAATGATCTCATCAAAAGAATGAGCACATTAAATACAAAAATTGAAGCTTATTTCCTTTTTTAAGTTTTGCATGGACATGGTTACAAGTTGTTTTTGAAGAATAGGCCAAGGAAACATAATAGCAAGGTGTCTCCACCTTTACAAAAAAGAGTAAAAATTTCACCATTATTTTTTCATATTGTATAAGCCCATCAAGATGATCTTATATTCTTTGTTGTGGGAAAAGTAAGTCAAAAATTGTATGGCTAGTTAGTAGAAGATACTAATGCTCCTTGTGGAAGATATAAAGTGATCAAAGGTTTGCCCACCTAAAATCCTAGTGAATATTCTCAAAATATATGCATCGAGATAAGAGACTTCTTGGCATGTTATGTTTAATTCCCCACTGTTGGCATAACTGATGCAGAGATAAAGTTGAGTATCTATGATATATGTTTGATGCAAATCTGATGACATGATTGATCAGTTATGATCTTGTCATTGATGTCAACTTAGTGTTTGTTGTGATGGGTCACTATGTAATTTTGCATCTTGAGGCTTAAAGATTATCTAGAAGTCAAGAGGATGGGCATATTGAAGATGGAAGAATGAACATTTTCCTTAAAAGAAAGTGATAAAAGTCATTTTCTCTATTTCACGGGTCATGTTTTGAGCAGTTGCAAAATAGAAAAATTTTGCGTTTGCACGAAGGCAGAAAGTGGAGTTGGTGAAACAACAAAATTTTGTTGATACGCAAGTACTGGATAAAGGGCCCGCGAGATAGCAAAGTTTTTTCTATTTTGCGAGCAGCGTCAAATGAGATTGCAAAGTAGAAATTTTTGCTATTTCACGGAGGGCACATTAATGGCAAGAGAAATGGTGAAAAGGTGATCATTAATTAGGAAGGTGGTCGAGCTGACAGTTGAAGCATATTGACAAGTTTTTTGCACATTCGAAATATCTTATAAGTGGTTTTAAAATTGAATGCGCATTAATTTGATTGATCATGAAGAAGGTAAAGTGATCTTGCTTAAATTGTTGAATACGTTAGAGATTGAAACTGATCAGAAGTACATAGTTGAAAAGACCATAAATGATTTCGTTAAAAATGACACAATTTTTGAATGGATAAAAAATATGATCAGAGATATGCAATTAAATGTCAGAGGTTGTGACGCATCACAAATTATTCTCAAGGTTAAGAAAAACATTAGAAAAACAATAATTGAAGTTGCATACACTTGGATTTGAAAATACTAAAAGGACAAGTTGTCATTCCCTAGAGAATGTATGATGCAAGAAATGAAATTCCAATGTGCAAAGCATATTAGATCATGCCTGCATTTAATGAAGGAAAAGGATTACGTGTATCATAAGCTGATAAGCTTCTTAAATGTTTTTTTTTTCTTTTATAAAGGGACAAGGATTAACTTAATCACACCAAATTTGAATATAAGTTGAAGTGATGGGTTTACCGACAGTTTTTGGTCCTTGGAATGAGAATCGACATCAAGTGATGCAGCCAAATTTGTTGGATGCGAAGGAGGATCAACATGATACACTTAGTATCTTAATGACTGCTTATTGGGAGCTTAAGCGTAGTTATGCAGCCTATGTAAGTGACATGTTTGAATTGAGAGAAGAGCAAAACCGGACAGAGTTGCATGACCTAGTTCGAGAAATCTAGATGAATGATGATGGTTGGGTCCCCGATGACCTCAGAGATGAATTGTTGGACATCCTCAGATTTAATCGAATAGATGGAACTTGTTTTCCATAAATTTGATATAAAACAATTGTTACTTCTAAGACTAGGGTTTGTTTAAAATATAGGATTATAGTTTAGAGAGGAGGTGGAGGATGACATTGTTCTTTTCGATTAGTTTTTCTAAGTGTTCATTTTTATTTTGTTTTGTTTCATTGTAATTAAGTGATCTAGTTGAAAGTTAGTTTTTAGTTAGGAATAGTCACATCAGTTTGAAGCTTGTTGTATCCCTTCATTTTTTTATAAAGAGGGATACCAAAACTGATGATAGGAGGGATTTTTAGAGATACTTGTATAATGTTTGTAATGACTAGTAGAATGTTGCAACTGGAGCATGCACCAATTGTACTTTTTTTTATATATTAATATAGAGAAACTTGTTTTTTTCTTAACTTGGAGATTGTAAGCTCATTCCCTTCATTTCAAATTAGTCCTTTGTTATTATTGATCACAGAATCAATTACTACCATTAATATATCTGGTAAAGTATTAATTTCAATATATAGCCTGGATCATCAAAGATTGCATATGAAGTATTGTCTATGTATCTTTGTCTAATTGGTTTTTAGGGAAACAAAATTCAATTAGATTAGGGTTTATATTGTAAATGAATCTTTCCTATATATGGCAGTGGCTGGTATATAATACTCTCTCTCAAAGTTGTATGTGAGGATCTGAATGAAGTTTGAGTCTATCTTCCCAACATTGAATAAGGAACTGGTCTAAGGTTAATTCAGAAGGAAATTTGATCTTTTAAAGCTTTGAAGTTCAGCTGTTTTGTCTAATATATTTATAGTTTTCTAATACTACAATATTCATTTATTTATTACACAAAGCAATTCTAAGTTTACTGACATTTTGATCTTTTTCAAAGTAATCACTTGCCATACCTAAAAGAGAAGATTTTAAGTGTATCATAATCTTCTATAAAAATCTTGGACTTGGAGGATAATTTTTAGGTATAGGTTTACCAACCTTGGTTTTGCAGAACCAAAATTGCAGAAGTCCAAACCTTGTCCTTGGTTGAACTTGTTAGTTGGCTAGATCACTTGGGTTTCCCTTTATTAGATTGGAAAGTTTATAGGAAATCCAATATGTTGATTTGGGCACCAATAGATTTGTGACTCTACAAGGGAGTTGTTTTGAATATATTTTTTGGATCTCTGGTGAAGTGAAATAAACTCTACTGGGGTTGAGGATTCAGAATCAATTTTTCTACTTTCCTTCTAATAAGAAGGTAGCGACTCTACAAATTTTATGCAGTTATATTTTGACAAGCTAAGGTTTTTATCCTAAGCATTCATGTGGGGTAGGATATCCTTACATCAAGATCATTCTAATCAGCTTGAATTAAATTTAAATAGAAATACAAGAAAAGGAAAGAAACAAGTCTCAAATATGTTGTTCACAGGACATAGGAGATTCCCTAATAGGGAATATAATTGTTTCAAGGAGGAAATTAATTTCCAAATCAAAATAATCTTGAGGAGGATAGAAACCCCTTTGGTTTTGAAGATGCGAAAGATCAAAATCCAATGTAGGAGATATGAGAAGAAGAAGAAGAGTACGATGATGAGGATAGGGAATTGGATGCTATGTTTCACAAGATAGATGACTATGGCACGAAGGATCCAAAGGTAGCTAAAGATTTGAAGAGGAAGTCTAGCAAAATATTGGATAAGTTAGGATTAAAATGAAGTTACTTGTCTTTACCACCTGATAATGAAAATAATGGAGAAGGATAAGGAGGTAAGGTGACATCAAAGTGAGATAGATAACCTAAGTACAATCCTCCACATAGGAAAAATGAGGATAATAGTTTTAGAAAGGGTCATACTAACCCTTTGTATGAACCTAATGATAAAAGAAGAAATGAAAATAATAATAATGATAATGACCAACAAGGAAATTGGAGGCAGCCAAGTGGTGGTGTAAACAATAATGATGAAAAAAGTAGGAAACAAAATAGTGGCAATCAACAAAATGGAAACCAAGGTAATATAGGTCAGAATTGGGATAACATAAATCAAAATGGTGGTAATTATGGAAATCAGAAATATCAAGAAAGTAGAAATAAATTTGGAAATAGAGCACCTATGGTTATTGAAAGGTATAAACAACTAGATTTCACTGGTATTATTGGCTATCCAAATCATATACCAAATGAGTTAAGGACTGCAATTCCTAAATTCACGGGGAATGGGATAGAATCTGTTGAGTAGCATGTTATAAATGTAAATAATATCATCAAGGAGTTTGAGATTGTTCATGAAGACATATTTATGAAACTCTTTGTTCAGTCACTAACTCAAGATATAGGTGAATGGTATAGAAATTTACCAGATGATTCAATAAATAGTTGGCAAACTTTTGTTTTGGAATCTCTCTGGAATTCCCCTAGCCAAACCTCCCTTTTTATAAATATGTTAGATTATAGGCCCCACTTTTATTCTCTAGCAATTATGGCTGGAAAGGACAAAATAATCTTTAAGGACAAGAAGATTTTGAGTCATCATTTTTGGATGATAATTAGAAATGCTTTACAAGAAACCTTGAATGCAAAATTTGATTTGTTTGTTTAGGTGGACCTAAGAGATATAGGATTCCTTAAGAGTTTGTGTCTGAAGAGCTATAGTGTGAGACATCCTAAGGCAAAATTGGCTCAAAATTCTAAGAGAGAGCTTTGCCAGTATAGTTTTTGGACACCCCATTCGTAGGGGTTGTTCAATTATTATTATTTGTGTATAAAGAGAAACATACTAACAATCTTATGAAAGTATGTGCTATTCATTTTACTTTAGAGAAGGGATATGCTTTTGGTCTATGAATCTAACTAACATATTATGATTGATGTCTTAAATAAGTGGTAGGTGGGGGGAACAAATTGGCAATTACCCTTGGTGATTAATGACATTTTAAGATTGAGTAGTGCTTTGGTTTCTGTAACCTTTTTTTTATGTTCCCCATGAATGGAACAAGGAGGCAGACTATCTAGCTAAATGGCCCTCTGATCAGATGGGGTTGTGGAATATTCAAAACTAGGATCACTTACTGTTAGAGTACTCTCAGGTGTTAGAAGATCTTGTTACTAATGATATGAGAGTCTTTATAGGGCCCAAGTCTTGATTGATTGGATTTTTATCTTGTTGTTTTGTTGGTCACCTGAGTTGGTGGGCTCTTTGTTATTTGTTTAAATTTCATGTGATTTATAAATTTTTACCTCCTTTAAAAAAAATTAAAACAACTTTGAAGTAAAATAAAAACTTGTTAAGTAAATAAAATAGTATAATTGAGTTTTTTATAGATAAATTTATTTATGATGGACCTACACTAGTTATTTTCATTGTGATTATTTTTTTGAGACTATAGAGATATATATTGAGAATAAAAAATTGTAGTTGACAAAATAATACAATAAAATATTTTTATTAAAAATTTAATAGAAACATGTGTTTGTTTGTGTGAACTATATCAATAAATGTTATATATCTTATAATTTAATTTATTTATGTATATAATAAAATTAAATCTTCAAAAATGTGTATATCAAATTTGTTTTTGTTTAGAGAATAATAACAAGATAAGTAGATTTTACATAACGACAAATTGTATAATATTATAATACTAATATTACACTATTTCATTATTGGATTAGGAAATTTCTCTTGTACAATTATACAAAAAGAATAAAAATTTATTCCAACTTTAAACATGTCAATTAAAGAAGTCGCAATCATGATAAATGATCAAGTTATAAAAAATTATCTTAATAAATGAATAAATAAAATAAAGAATGTAGATAAAAATAAATAAATAAAAATTAGATATTCACATGTGTGTTCATGTCTTTTATTTTAAGTGGTGAAGGGCTGCAAAAACTAGAGAGTTCGTCAATAAACACTAAGCATAAATATATGTCCCAACCCATAATTTTATTCCTATTGTATTGTAAATAAAATAGTATTAAAATAAAAATAAAAAATTTAATTAGTGTAATCTACCTATCTCTAAAAAAAAAAATGTAGATTCTTATAGTGGCTTAAACTAATCTATTTTTATAAGACTTGTCCACCTCTATAAATCGATTAAAAATATTTAAAATTTATTTTTATAAAATTAAATAAATGTCCTATAAAATCTTATAATTACCAATTAATATATATACTATGCATAGGATAATGAAAGAAAATGATTGATATACACCTGTATTTTATACTCAACAAATACAAATATGATGTATACTATTTTTAAATTCTTTTCAATGTTCATTTAATTATTTTACGTGAGAATATGGATCGTGCAGTCGTCTCTATTTAACAAAGACCTTATATAACATACACAAACTTGACTCTCATTGAAGAGTAAACTGGCTAGCATTTTTTATTGAATTGCCCACTATTTATAAGACGCACATATTAAAAATACTAAATTCTGAGACACACATGTTTGAAAATGAAGATTAAAAACAAACATAATAAACATTACTAATGTTTACGATAAACTGACATGACTAAAAACCTAAAGTATGGTAGAACCATAGTTACTTGCCTCAGACTTGCCTCGAACTCGGCAAAGTCGGATTGGCCTCGGACTCTACCTCGGCGGCCGGACTCGGCAAATCGAAAAACCCAAGAAATTCAAAGATTTTTAAGGATTTAAAGCATTTTTCATGCATCATTCAGTCAATTAACATCAAACACACAATAATTGAGATAAGTAGAAGCTACTTTGCACAAATATACAAGTTTACAACTTTACATAGATCACGAAAGTATAAAGTTATAAACTGTTAAACTAAATAACACACTAGAAACTGAAATATAAATAGTTTCACTGTCAAATGTCTACAATATTCATGGAATATGAAATCCATGGAATCAAAAGTTCAAAACATATATCAAAACTAGGCTCATAGTAGCCTATCCCAGTGTCTTCCTATGAGTATGCCTAAGATAGGTCATGGAAGATTGTGCAACCATCTTCTCTCCCTGTGTCTGAGGCTGACCCTTAGTGGAATCCTCATCATCCCCATCCTCATACTCCTCATCATCCTCGAAGTCAGATCTTTCAGTCTCAAGGTCATCCACTAGGTCTCCTCGCGCTCTAGCCTCCTCCTCTGCCTCTACCCATATTTTTTATATAGTTATGCCATTCAGTAAGTAGAATGTGATTCTGATTACTACTATATTAACCCATGATAATGCATACCACTGGGTCTGATTTTTTCCTTATTATGAATTTTTGGATTGATATCAAGTATATAATTGCTCAAATGTCATCATATTTTAACTTTGTCAAATGACCGGTTTAACAAACATTTTTTTTTCAATGTTTCACAAACCTTAAAAGTTGTTCTTTTATTGTTCTAGAGATGTTCAATTCTTTAAAAGGAAAGCATTTTATTTGTTGCAATGCTTTCAAATTCGATAGTGTTGTTTTAAATTTTAATACATGGTTCTAGGTCTTTGTGATTACAATCTGTGATATGACACTGCTTTTTGTGGAAATTTTTTTAATGAAATCATGCTGCAATCTACTTTACAGACAAATTGTTATGTTTTCTACCTGCTACATGTGAGACATTTTTTACTACTACATGTTGGTTGCCTTATTGGGCATCACCATTTAAAATTTTTGGAACTTTCTATTGCAATATGATCATATTAGCCAAAAAATAATTAAAAGCAATTTTAAAATGTTTATTTTTTACTTTATGGATCAGCTGGTTGCGGCAGAGTCCTGGCCATGGGACTCTCCGAGTTAGGAGAGTCCATGGACTCTGTGAGTCCTGGCAGGACTCTGCAGGACTCGGCCAAGTCAGAGTCTAGAGGCCAATAAAATCTGGAGCCCTGACTCGGCTCAGGACTCGCAGAGTCCTGTAACTTTGGGTAGAACTAAGTGTGCCCTTCGTAAGACATGCTTTTTAGTTTTCTGTTTAGACGTTTCTTCTATCTCTATAACGTCTTAGTCAGAGATATTTTTTTGACATTAGTATTTTCTTATAGTAATATCATACAAATAAATTGCATAAAGTGGGAAGCAGTTAACTGTCCAGAAAATTATTTATATAGAAGATTTGGTTTATGCAGAAATAAAAGAAGAAAAGATTAAAGTCAACCAAAATACATACCATCTCATCTCTGTTGTCAATACTCCAAAAAAATTTTTTTTAACTTCATTAACTAAAAACCTTTGATTTAATCAAATATTTGGTTGCTTGACATATACGGAACTCAACTAAGCATATAGTCATCTTTGGCTAACAAAAAGTATTGTTTCTACAGAGATCTAGAAATTATAAAACAAAAAGAATCTATTCAGGCTATCAAATTTAATCAAATCGCAGAAGCAACCAAGAGTAACAATTGTTCAAAACTATTAAAGCCCTCGGTAATGAGTACCCTGCATCAACTTTTCCTGTGTAAGATTTTTCTAATGCTAAAATTTTGAGTTTTGCTGTTGGTTGGCTAATATATGTATAATAGTGAGTGACGATTATAAATTTCTATTTAGAATAAGGTCATGCAGATTAGTTCAATTGATACAATCTAATATTTTGTCATTACTATTTGTTACAATTGATGAACATCAATCTACCCAAGAACACCTGCATGCAAAGCTGTTACAAAGAAGAAGAAGCAGACAGAAGAGAGAAGGATCCAGAGAGCTATGGCGGCCGATAGGCCAGAGACAGGAAAACCATGTTGACAGAAATGATTTCTATATTCAACAATAATGATTTACAAAACTATCTCCTTTTGAATTACAAAGCGGTCAATCCTTATAAAGGATACCGAA
>MU223533.1:1661781-1673569 GCA_018584345.1 Thuja plicata | reverse complement strand
TCTATGTATTCAGTTCTTGTTCCTATGTACTAGGCGGATGTAGTGGCTAGGCACCTATGCATTTCGGTGAGATGGATCATCTACTATATAGACACTCATTCATTCCTACTTTTGGAGGTCACCTCTTCGATGTAATAGCTCTGATACCATGTTAGAATTGATGAACATCAATCTACCCAAGAACACCTGCATGCAAAGCTGTTACAAAGAAGAAGAAGCAGACAGAAGAGAGAAGGATCCAGAGAGCTATGGCGGCCGATAGGCTAGAGACAGGAAAACCATGTTGACAGAAATGATTTCTATATTCAACAATAATGATTTACAAAACTATCTCCTTTTGAATTACAAAGCGGTCAATCCTTATAAAGGATACCGAAACCCTAAAAGGGAAACTACAAGAAATAGAAACTGCCTAAGGTTAGCTGAAGCAAACTAGAGTGAATAGGGAAGTTACTAATTAGATCATAATGATTTAAATTAGTAACCCCGATAGACTATTACTCTAACACTATTCACCTTTGTTTTGGGCCTTTTTATGAATTGGTTCTGTAAATAGTAGTCAATTTTATAGAAGGGAATAAATTGTAGTAGTAATGCAAAATATATGATGTATATGCAAGGAATAATGCCATGTGGAATTGTATATTATAGCTTTCAAATATTCTTAAATAGAAAAAAATAATTTTTATTTTTGTTTTTCTAATTAATATGATGATGAATAAGAAATTTCCTCAATACATATGCATATCCATGCAATTCAAATTTTTGGATGTTATTCAAAGGGGTGGGTATTTGTGTAAGACAACTGAATACCAAAGGAAGTGGACTAGGTTGTTCCAAAAAACCTAGAGCATATACTAGGCTAAATCTATGCTACACCATGTGGCCTAGTCTAAGTTGGAAAAGCAATGTGAGCATGGACTAACATGGACTAATGTCATAGGTAGTTTCAATTTTTTGACACATTCTACTCATGATTCCTTTTTATGTGACTACAACAATGTACTAATGACACATGCCAATTAGAGTAGACGAGTATAAGTGTGAGCTATGCATTTCTACCCTTACACTTTCCCATCACTTAGATCTATTTGTGAGTCATCATAATATGCAATAAAAGGTAAACTGGAGTGAAATATATGGTGTTATAATTGTGGACGACACCTTGTTGTCTCCATATACCTATAAAAATACGCTTATTGTCATATATACATATAAGATATCAAATTTTTCTACTTTGTTGAAACAAATAAAGCTACTTAAGAGGTATGAATGTTGTGAACACAAATAGAAATAAAACTTAAAATTTTGCTTATCAAAATTCACACAACTTAGAATTTCAACCCTAGACACCTTGTGGAGGAACCAACATATGTGGTATAGGCGATTACCTTTATCTATATTGTATGACTAGAAGTAATATTGAAACCACTATATATAAAAATAGTTACTCTTCTTACCATGTAAGATTTGGCTACGAAGGTAGCCACCCGAGATCTAGAGGCAATGAAAAGAACAATAACAAGACAGAATGGATATGACAAAATTAATTGTATTCCTATCAATAATTAAATTTGAATCCAATTGATTCTTTGCATTAGTGATAGGAATATAGTTTATGCTTGTTATATTCATCCTCTCTTGTTATTTTACTTTCCATTGTCTAGATAGATCTTCGGTGGCTACCTTCATAGCCAAATCTTACATCTACAATTTTGATTTGGTATTAGTTCTTTTATGTTTCTCTCACTGGGGGTAGGGTATATACGCCTCGTTTGTAGCATAATGGATGTCTCCTGCAAAGAGTACGGGGTAGTCCCATATTGTTGTCACCATATGTAGACCCAAAAACATATGGCTGGTATAGTGGACTATAAAAGGACCTTTCCTTTCCTTTTATATGATATATGTACTTAAAATTGATTAGAGTTACCATGGATAATAAAACTTATATTCTTTTCTTTTTTATAAGTATAATGATTAAAAAACATGAACAACTAAATAAAACTCTTTCAAGTTCATTTCATACAAAGAAAATGAGAATAATATAAACAAATATGTAATACAAATATTTTTCAAATGTTTCAAGTAATATTGTATAAATTTCAAAGTTGTACTACAATATTATAGACAATAAAAAATTTGTCACCTTAACTTGTGAACTTACATATACCTTTCTATCAACACAACCTTTACACCTCCTAACATAAATACTTTGCTCGCATATAGGATGGGATAGTTGTCTCATGCCTGCAAACTAGGTAATATGTCATCTTTTAGCCTGTCATACCTGCAACACATAATTGTTAAACCATTTTAGACAACGTGATAGCCTACAAACATATTGAGTGTGAAATCAAGCCACCTCGTGACCTTCACTTCGCACATCTACTCTCTTAGGGCCTGTTTGGTTCCGGGTATTAACTTGGAATAGTCATTATTTAATGCGAGAATAAAGTAATTTCCGTTTGTGGCCATTTTTTGAGTTCTGAATTAGAAAATTAATCCCCATTTTCGGGCCAATGCTTGGATTAATTAATTAAAAAAAAACCTGGAATTCATTTTTTATTCCAGAATAAGCTATTCATGGATTCAAAATTACAATAAAATGCATAAGTTATTGGGTCTGTGCATGAATGATTATTTAGGTTTTATGGGAAAATAAAAGTTCAAAAATTTAAATTTGTAAGAAAATAATTTTTTTATAATCTTATTTTTTAAGTTAATAATACATATTTTGATTTAAAAATATATAAGTTAAAAATATGTATATATTTTAATTAAAAAACCAGCAACAAAAATGATAAGCTCAAAAATTAAATTTTGTAAGAATTTTTTTTTTGTTTTTTTATTTTTTATTTATTTTTAAAATTTTTTTTGTTTTATTATTATTATTTTTATAATTATAATTTTTTAATAAGTTAAAAATACATATTGTTCAAATTAATTAAAATTTTGAAAAATAACCCTTGTTCCAATTCCACATTATGGGATCCAAACGCAAAATAGATTAATTCCCAGTCATCTTCTAGGTGCACCAAACATGTCCAAACCTTATTCCAGCTTTTGTTTTCAGGATTAATTAATTCGAGAATATGCCTATTCTAGATAAATTAATTTCATGCACCAAACATGCCCTTAATGAAAGAAATATTTGATCGTTGTCAGAAATCCAATTTGAATCAACATGTTGTCCAACCACAATAGGGTAATCATCGCCCTTTGGCATCACATTTTCTCACCGCCAAAATTTTTTTATGGCGTTAAACAGGTCGAAAAGGTTTCAATGGTGACATCTTCTCCCATTAATAGTTTATTGTTAGTGTTATATTCTACTACAAATATAGTATTTAAGGATAGTCGTTTAAGCTCCTTCATTGTGCCTACTCTTACTACATTGGCGCTTTGAGATTCAAACCATGCTACACTATATTTATTTATTCATTTTTCTAGTTTTAAAGCATTTTGCTTATTTATAATTAAATATTTCTACTTCTGGTTCTTTAATCCAAGTACCATGCGAGTGTAGGCTTTTTTTGTGTTAAAAATACCCAAATCAGACCTCCAATGAATTTCAAAAATGGCTAGTTTTCTTCCTTCGAGAAAGTTAAACGAGGGAGATATAATTTGGTCATTTCTTGCAATGTCTCTGCACTTGTCTATTGCTATCAATATTTGTTGCATAGTTTTCAACTGAGTGAAAAATATATCATTAGAATAAAATATGCCTATATACATATGTACATCTGGATTTCTGTGGGGTACTTTTCTGCTTTTTCTATCTATGTATCCATTGATACATTTACATGTAACATGTGTACTCTATTTTTAAATACATATGTATAGGCATAGAAAGGTAAAGGAATAGTTGTACCTGATTATAAAGAAATAAAGTAATTTATTTTTTCCTAAAGCTAGGTTTAATGAATATAACAATTGACACAGTCCAATTAATCTAATTTAGATCAATGCAAGATCATGATGGAATTTAACAATTGGACATAAGTTTTGAACACTATTTCAAGATTGCTTGGATGTAGGTGTGTCAAGAAAGAAAAATGACAAAATCTTAATTGCTTTATTCAAAGTTCTTTGTTGGTGTTGAATTTGTGAGTGCTAAAATGAGCTAGAATGTTTTTTTCATGCCAAAACAACCTTTGACTTGCAAATCTGAATCTGTGACCTGCAAACATTGTATACAAGCAAACACATGTTCACCTTGATGCCTGGGCTTGCAATAAATACTAGAGACATTCACCAACATCTTTTGGAGCTTTTCAGTTGAGGACCTTCTCCTAATGACAAATGCCTAGAAATTTTTGTCACCAATTTCTATTTTTTAATAAAAATGAGGAAGACAAATTGCAATGAATGCATCAAACACTATCCTAAATGAAGCTTTTAAAACAAACATTACAAAAGACCTAGTATGAAACTATAGCTTTGGGATTGTTTGAAAAATTGATAATGCAATCGCAATATGTTGATGTAGAGTATTTCTATGATAGAAGAAAGATTGATTTTGAGAATGAATCATTTGGATTTGTGATCTTTGGTCATAGATAAACAATGAAATTAAATTGGATGCAACTGACCTAAAGGGTGAAGTTGTTTTATACTTGACTTAAAAACACTATTTTGATGTCTTGACATGTAATTGACACATAACAAATAGTTGAAAGGGGTTAATTTGGGCTTGTGATTAAAGTCGAATTTAGAACCTCTAAGATTGAATCTATAGGCATGAAAATGCATTGGCTCAAATCCACAACTAGAAAAATGAACATGAGAGAGGGACTGATATTTTAAGGTCTTTTGAAAAGCCTAAGTAGGAGTTAGGTTTTGTTTCTAATGGTCAAATGCCAATCTGGGGCAAAAGAGGCTGCAAAATCATTCAAAATCATACACTTTGATCATGTAGTTATGACACCCATGCAAAGTGGCATAAACTGAAAGGTAAAAGAACAAGGTATACACTTTTCACCATTCTCCCCCTCTCCCTTTCCCCCCACCCCCCACTTTTGTGTGAATGCAAATCATGCTAGTCAAATATGTTAGAGTAACAGTACATTTGTCTTTATAATTAAATCACTTTGGTTTAATTATTAAAGTTCACTATTATTCTATTCACTTAAGCTTGTCATTTGTAGGTGCATAATAATTAATATATTTATTAATTATTAATGCACAAACCTAGCTTTTTTCTGGCTTTACAGTTTCTTACCTTATATGTCGCCTTTGTATCATTATTGTACACACTCTTTTTGAATACATCTTTTGTTCTGCCATTTTTGAGTGCATAAGGGTTTCTTGTTTTTTGCTTCCTTGCTTCGTTCTTGTGACAGGTCTTCTCGCATGCAGCTGCTCTTGGGATTCGGTACTATTTTTACCAGTTCCTACATGGTATCAGAACTTTTCTGCTACGGCTTGTTCGAGTTCTATTGAAGCAAGCTCTTCGCGGTATGAGGGTTTGAAGCTTTCAGATTTTTTTTGTTATTTTTTATTAGATCTGGGGGGTCTCTATTTTTTGGAGCACTTTGGACCAAAATCGACCTCATGGTTGCATCCAAAAGGCCCAAAAAACCCTATTTTCATATAAAATACGTCTCATTTGGACACAAGAGCGTCTGGGAGAAATTTTTTGGCCTAGTAGGGCCGTACGGGCACGGGAAATGAGGCAAAATTCAAAAAAAATAAAAAAAATAAAAAATTTGCTTTAAAAAAACTCAGCCAGTGTAACATTGACTGCGCCACCGTTGTGCCTCCGCAGGACCACCTGCACGCCACCCGCCACCGCTGTGCCGCCTGCTAGCCGCCCACGCACCGCCCAGACCTGCAACCGCCGCCGCCGCCCCGCCCAGTCGCCACCTCCGCCGGTGGTGCCACCAATCGACCGCTAGTCCTCCTGCTGATGTCATCTGATGGCCCGGTGACGTCCATACGGGTGTCAATTCAGGCTCCTCTCTGTGTTTTTCCAGTGAGCTCTCTTTTTAGGGGCCCTGTCAATTTTTTGCTCCTAACTTGAGCGTACGGACTCCAAATCGCAAGTGCCATATATCGTTGGAATCCTCTTTCCAAGCCGGTTCTAACCATGGAGGTTTCATCCTCACACTTGGCTGTTTGAGCACCCATTTTTGGCGTCAAAGTTGAGACTTTGTTTTCCTCCTTCTCGGCATTTGGACCTCAGGTTTTTCACTTGTTCTTTGTGTTTTTTGCTTCATTTTGTGGTGTACAGGAGTTACTTTGATAGTTTGTGGGGGGTGCATATTTCTTTCTGCATTTTCAATTCAGAGAGACCCTTCTACTTCTGTCTTATTCTCTCAATGTCAAACACATCCATTTCCATTCTGAATCCACATAACTACCACACATGGAAGCCACAAATGACCAAAATCCTCATGTCATGAGGTTTATGGTCCCGCCTGGATGCGACTCAGCCAGTTCTACAGAGGCCTTATGAGGCTCTTATGCACAGAAATAGGATGGATGAGGCAATGGGCCTCATTGCCATGAATATTTTAGATGGGTTATTGTTCCACCTGGATGGTCTGACCACACCCAGAGATATGTGGGACAAGTTTTCCACCTTGTTTGGCACAATGAATCAGTTCAAGGTTCTCCAGATAGATGCAGAGTTCACATCCTTGGTACCTAAATCATTCACTAGCATTGAGGACTTCCTGATGAAGTTCAAGTCTCTTCGATCTATTTTACAGGTTGCTGGAAAGATGAAGTTAGATGATGAGTGTATCTTTCTGATACTCTCAAAGCTTCGTGGCCCTTATCAGATTTTCACTTCTACCTTCTACTCCACTATGGATGCACTGGGTGCACGTCATGTTATGCCCTCTTTTGAGACCTTCTGTGACAGGTTAACTCATGAGAAGTCCAAGCTCAATCAGATGGATTCTCTTACAGGTTCACAGTCACAGGCATTGCTTGCCAAGACATCTCAGAATACACAGAAGCCGAAGCCAAAGCAGATATCTGATTCCTCTTCTTGGCACTCTACTGGCCCACCAACTTCTTCTAAGAAGGAGAAATAGAAGACTGAGAACCCTACATATTCCTATTGTTAGAAGGGGCCTCATGATGAGTCACATTGTTTTCAGAAGAGATTTGATGGCTATGAGAAATAGATTGCATATTTGCAAGCTCTCCTTCAGAAGAGCACTATTTCCTCTGCATCCTCTTCCACCTCACAGGGGTCTTCTTTTCAGTCTTCTGCCTCATCTTCGACATCTGGATAGGATATTGGATAGGGTCGTGCATTATGGGCTTCCATTGCATCCCCTTCCCAGGTCCCTTGGATACTGGATTTAGGTGCTTCTCACTATATGGCATCTTCTCCGGAGATCTTCTCTTCTATTGAGGCTTCTCCTATTCCCCACATTCTCATGGGGAATAACACTGTTATGCCAGTCTACAGGAAAGTTTCTATACGCATTCAGGATGGCACATTCAATGATGTATTGTATGTTCCATCTCTATCTGCAAACCTTCTCTCGATTTAATAGATTACACACAGTGGATCAGGGAAGACAGTTGAGTTCACGCCAGATTTAGTCTTCATTCAAGATAGTGTGACAGGTGGCATTATTGCTACAGGGACAGTTGATCATTCCACCCGTCTCTACACCTTTTCACACTTTGGTCCACCATCTCCATCATCGGAGCACAACTCTCCTCTTACGCGAGAGCATCATGTGGGATAGTCAGGTCACTTGAACCTCTGTGTTGTTCCTGAGACCACTTCTATGGCTGCCTCACCTAATCTTGTTGGGGTTTCTTCTCTTCAGCGGGACTCTTCTTCAGCACTGCCAGACCCTCCAGCTCCATTCATCAAACCACCAGGTGCAGTTGTTGAGGATTCTACAGAGGACACTCATCTCCTCTCTCCTGACAGTGTCAGCACACTTGTCATACCACCTACCTTGGGGGTTCCCTTTCAGGATCCTCGTGTCTACTCCTTTGAGCATCAACTCGGCCTTCTAGTGACACCTCATCCTTTGAGGTTACCTCTTCAGTGCTCCCTTCCTTTCACTCCTTTGTATTGGCGTCATGGTGGTTTGTTCATTGATCCAGGGGTTCTTTCATTCTGGGGGGCTTTGGAGCCTTGACCCTCTCTCACAGGGGGGGGTTGGTAGCATGCATTGTACTTATGGCTTTGAGAGAGTCTCTTGAAGTCATTTTTTGTCTTTTGCTTTCTTTCCTATCTCTTTTTTGAGAGGAGTTTTTCCCACTGGGTTTTCTCCTTTGTCTTCGGTTTACAGAGATTTCCTTGTATTGGGTACCTGATCAGGCCTTGTTGTCGGGACCCTCTTTTCCTGCTCTCATAGCTGTGCTAGGTTAGCTTACCTCCTGAGCTTCGCTTAAGGGGGGGTGTTAGAGTAATAGTACATTTTTCTTTATAATTAAATCACTTCAGTTTAATTATTAAAGTTCACTATTATTCTATTCACTTAAGCTTGTCATTTGTAGGTGCATAATAATTAATATGTTTATTAATTATTAATGCACAAACCTAGCTTTTTTTGGCTTTAGGGTTTCTTACCTTATATGTCGTCTTTGTATCATTATTGTACACACTCTTTTTGAATACATCTTTTGTTCTGCCATTTTTTAGCACATAAGGGTTTCTTATTTTTTGCTTCCTTGCTTCGTTCTTGTAACAGGCCTTCTTGCATGCAGCTGCTCTTGGGATTCGGTACTGTTTTTATCAGTTCCTACAAAATATACCAAAATGAAAAAGAGAGTAATAGACAAGTTGTCATAGAATAGCCCAGTTGTGCAATTAGATTTCTTTCCGTAGGTATACGTATACTTTACATTGGTTAGAGTTTGATGTTTATCACTATGTTGTTCGTATTTATTGTTCTTTTTTAAAAAAAAATTAAATGCTATGAGCCTATTACTAATATCAATTTTATGTTTATCTTGTGGTTCTAAATTCTTGTTTATTTTGTTTCCCTTCTGGAGGTTTGATTTGGGTATTTTTAACTTTTATACTTGAGGAGTTGAAAAGGAATTTTCAAGCATTTCCTTTCTTTTTTCATAAAATTAAAGTTTCTATCTGGACCAAAACTTCTAAGTTTTCTTATTAATTTTTTTTTCTTTAGATAAATTGAATTTTTTTATTTTCTACAATTGAGATAGCCTTGTTCTAACCCAAGGCTTGTGGGTTAGAATAGTGGATTAAAATTTGGAGTTTATATTTAGCCTATATATATAATCATAAGAATAAAGAATTTTATTTTTTTTGCAGCGAGTAAGATAAATATCAATGATATCAGTGGCCTATGTGCCCTATCTTTAAACTGTCTTTGTTGGTTATGTCAAATTTGTGGGATCCTAGAAGCATTTGAATGCCCTTTTTCCTTCTTAAATGCCTTCTTTGTTCTTACATTTGGCTGGTTTTTGATGACATAAGAAATAACATTTTCTTATCAGAGGGACCCTTCCTAGGTACCTATTAATGCTATTCATAGGTTGTTACTATTTTTATTATTGTTTTTACAATGCTTTATAAGCGTAAGTGGTTCTTCTTTGCCAATTTGGCGTGGAAAATAATGAAGAATAAGCATCATGTGGAGTGAGTGTCCATTTTCTATAGTAACATTTCCAAGTTCACTATACCCTTTCAGTATATGCACTTCTCTATGTACCTTTTGAATTTCTATTTAGGTTTTACTATATTTTACGTATATTTACGTGATGAGATGGAAGAGGTGAATGGGATGTAGTTGTTCCTATTTAGAAAATATTATCAAATAGTTTGAGTAATGTCATATCGTATAGGTTATACTTGTGTAAGTCTTTTGTCCATCATATTTAGTTGATTGAAGGCTTGTTGTTTACAATCTAGGTGGTTGTTTCAAATCATTCCAATCTATGCTTCCAGAAACAAATAACAAATATATTTTAATAATTAATATTCGAATAAAAAATTGTCTTCATACTTTCATCTATTACTCTCATTAACAAGTAGTCAACACAATTAAAATTAATAATCAAAATATAAATAAATTTAAATTATTATATATAACTATTAATACAATATTTAAATATTACCTTTAATTTCCTATCACCATGTCCCTTGAACTTCTTATAGATCTAAGTACTAGTAAATATTGAATATCTTAAAAGAAGTCGGCTAAGAAGCTTAAATGAAATACTTTTTATCCTTTACGCAAAGAGAATGATATGCGGGTCCACCTCATTTTCAGTTTAGTCTAGTGGGGGTCAGAAATGGTCTGCCCCACAACGGTTTGTGGATGGTGGTATTCCCATTCACACACTTGGTTGGGATGGGCCGACATCTTTTTCATTATCTCGAATTAACCACTCAAAAATTCTTGCAACCGATAACATCGCCTATATTCAAACTTGGCGCATCAAACATTTATCTTATGTCATTTAATGATATCACCATATTTTAGTTAGCTTGTATCTTTCCCATTAAGTCTAAATTTTAGCTTGTAGTTTTCCCATAATATATATATTTTACTTGTTCAATGTAGCCAATAGCTGTTAGTCGTTAAATTGAAATTACTATCTATTCGCATGCATAGCTACCTAGAGTAATCAAAAGTTATTTGTAAAAAATATAAATTATATATGTTTTATAATATAGAATTAGGATTCAAAATCAAAATATAAATCAATAATTTGTGTTAAAGTATTAAGCTGAAATTTATGATGTTATGAAATACAATGACCAAAGTTGACCATTTGATTCAAAGCAGAAGTTGAGTACATATAGGTGTGAGTAGGGAACTAACCTCCACAAAGAGAGGAAGAGGGGTCAAAAACAATATGACACAACTACAAGTTTCTTTCAACCAACATGACACATCTACAAGACCGAATCAAACACCTAGACACCTCAGTTAGAAGAGGTCAAATAGCTGACACCTAACTAGGCTTAATAAAGCCATGTGTTTAATTAAAAACACTAACAATTCTCAATTAAATGATAATGGTCAAATAATATCTGATATTTTTTTAATTCCTTTATTGCTTTCTTTGAATACTTCTTTCAATCCAATGAAAATATACCTCTATATATAGAATTGCTATTAATAGAACACTCTCCTTTGGCTCAAAATAACTCTATAAAATATTAGAAATCAAAATTTATTTATATGTTTATTATTATTTTTATAAATAAACAATGAAGATCTGACCATTTTCCAATTCGCTGATGATACTAGCTTATTCGTTAAAATGGAAGATGTTAACTTTAGCTATCTTACTAAAAAGCTTGATCTTTTCTGCTCGATCTCGGGTGCTAGGCTCTCACAGGCCAAATGCATTTGTCTTGGTTGGGACGAGCAACCTCCGGGGTGGTTTTTGAATTATGGTTTCCAATGGGGTGGCCCCACCAATATGGTCAAATACCTGGGTATACCTTTCGCTGTTGATCCTTCTGTTAAGGAAATGTGGCTCTGGGTTAAGTCTAAGATCACTAAAAAACTTAATAACTGGTACAACCGATCCTTGTCACTTGCTGGTAGACTTCAAGTCTGTCAAAAAATATTATCTTCATATAACATATACTACGCATCAGCATGGATGTTTAACAACTACCAAATATTGGAAATCTAGAAGGCCATAAGGAGTTTCCTTTGGTCGGACGGTAAAGGTAACAAAAAGCTACATGCGGTTAAATGGGATTGGTGCAGCACTGATAAAAAATATGGAGGGCTTGGCCTGAAAGACCTCAGACTCCAAGGTATTGCACTTGCCACCAAATGGGTCTCTCACTGTGTTGATGGTGATGAGCCAT
>MU223533.1:1468522-1481628 GCA_018584345.1 Thuja plicata | reverse complement strand
AGGCCTTGGGAATGCATTAGTATGGATTTTATTGTTGGGCTGCCTAGAACTAAATCTGGTTTAGATAGCATCTTTGTAGTGGTAGATAGATTTAGCAAGATGAGTCATTTCATTGGTTGCAAAACCACTCATGATGCCATTCACATTTCTCATTTGTTTTTTAAATAAGTGGTAAGGATTCATGTCTTACCTATCAACATAGTATTTGACAGAGATGTAAAGTTCATGGGTCATTTTTGGAAGACCTTGTAGGCAAGATTGGGAACCAATTTGTCATTTGGGTCACCCTACCATTGCCAGAAAGATGGTCAGACTAAAGTGATCAATAGAGTGTTGGGAAATCTCCTTAGGTGCTTGACAAAGGAGTATGGAGTGATGTGGGATCAGATGTTACCACAGGCTGAATATGCCTATAATGACAGTGGCAACAAGACAACAGGTAAAATCCCTTTTGAAGTAGTTTATGGGCTGCACCCTAGAGGTGTGTTTGAGTTAAGGAACTTGGAAAATGTAGAAGGAAGGAGTGCATATGCAGATGATTTTTTTCAATCCATGAAGGAGGTTCATGAGCAAGTGAAGAAGCAACTCCAAGAAGCTACACAAAAGTTAAAAGCAAATGTTGATGAAAGAAGGAAGGATCTTTAGTTTGCTGTGGGTGACCTTGTGATGGTTCATCTTAAAAATTCTAGGTTGTAGGAGGGAGTCCCCAACAAGTTACAGATGAGGAGGATTGGTCCTTGCAAGATTCTTGCAAAGTATTGGCAAAATGCCTATAAACTTGACTTGCCAACAGATTTGGCAATCTCTCTTGTTTTTAATGTGCAAGATTTGGTCCAGTATAAGGGACCTATACCAGTAGATATAGAGGTACAATTAGATGGTAAGGACATAGCAGTAGATGTTCAGCTTACCCCTACATCAACCGAAAAGGCAGAGAAGATTTTAGACTCTCGGGTGAAGAAAAAGACTAGGAAAGGCACCTATTTGGAACATCTCATTCAGTGGGCAGGAATGTCAGAGGCAGAGGCTACTTGGGATGCTGAGAGTGACTTTAAGAAGTAGGGAATTGATCCTCAGCTCCTATCCCCAGAGGTGACATAAGTTCTTAACCTTGGTAGTATAGTGTAGGAGCACCCTGGAGATGCCAAGAAAATATGGTAGTCTCTTGTCATTTTGGTGTGCTAGTGTGTGTAAGACCTTCTAGTAGGGAAATTTAAATATATAAGGTCATGTTGACCAAGAGTAGTTTAGGTAGTTTTCATTTTGTGCTTCTTTTCTTGTGTAAATAACTCTTTTTGGCTCCATCTAAATGTGGTGTACTTGATGATGTCAGAAAATGTTGGGATGATGTCATAGAAGGTTTTAGGGTCCATAGATATCCTAGGTGGTCTAACTAAGGTTAGATAGGGTAGATTGGTGGAAAAAACACTTCACAAGTGTAAGTTGTCAAGAGATGTAAAATGTTGCTATGCAACATTAGCAACTTTTAAAAGTTGCTGACAACTTTTGTTGTCTAGAGGATTTTCGAGGTTCTAATGTTTTTGGAACCCATAGGAGGGATGAAACATGTGGGAATACCATATATAAGGTGGAAAAACCCTAATTTGAGGGAGAGGAATTCATTTGTACGGACTGTTATCTTAGAGCCAAGAGTTTTTCTAGAAAAAACAGCAGATTTGAAGCATTTTGTGATTTCATTGTATTGGAATGGATTATTTTACTAACTGTGATCATTGGAGGTTGTTTTTTTTCATGTTACCAAGCTTTTCTATTCATTAATTTTCTTTGTAGTTGTTTCTTGTTTGTAGTTTGAAAATTCTTTCAGTTTGGGACTGTTTGCTGTCCCGTTTTTGCCAAGGAGCAAAGATGTGGACCTAACTCCACTTCCCACCATTGGTTTTGTATAGCCACATAGGAATGGAGACTAGGTCCATGGAGCTTCAAAACTATGGAAGGAGGAGCTCTCAAGGTGCTGTCATGTATTTTTAATCACTTTCCCTAGGCGAGCTAAACTCATAGCCCAGTTAGAGGAAGCAAGTGACAGTTTATTTAAAAAGTGTAGGGGGTGTTCTCATGAGCCAAGAAGTCCATGGATGTGCTGAGTGATTTTTTTCAGGTGTTCTCCAAGGTGGAGGAGTTCCCAAAGATCCAACAAGAGAAGTTTTGAATCCCAAGACACCAAACTGGTCTAAAAACAAGAATTGTGCCATTTTATGTTAATAGGGTGTACGGACATTTCCAATCTAAGGGACCTAGAAAATCCTTGTGGGTTTTTGCCTTACCTAAAGACTACCACAAAAGATCAGGGGGTCCTTTGATAGATTTTTCTATTTTTAAGGTTTCCTAAAAACTAGGAGGGCTAATTGTGCAAAAAGGCTACAAGGCCTAGAAAGTAGGAACTAGAACCCGATGGCAATATGGATCAATTTGGTGGTTTCAAACCTAGGTTGGAATGGAAAAATGAAGTATGTGGAATCCATAACCCTCCTGTAAATCCAAAATTAAGTGTAGGGCTTGGAGTGGTTTGTGTAGAAGGTTCTTGTGGAACACAAGAATGGTGACTTTAACATGATAGTTAGTTTCCTTGGTTGGAAAGGAAGAACTGATTCTTCAAAGTGTTGAAGGGTGGATTTAGGAAGCCCTAGAGGTCCTGAGAGAGACCTATTAAGAGTTTCAAGAAAAATCAGAAGGTTTCCAAGGAGGCTCCCTATCAATTTGTCATGCTTCGCGGTTATGTGAGTATCTTTAAATAATGTCATGTTGGTTTATTCTTCCCAAAAGAAAGAGATTGCGAAGGTTTGGTTGCCAAAGATAGGAGTGTTCTCTGAGTCAAAAAAATATAGGTAAACATTGAGAGCCTTTCCTTTGTTCATGCTTCTGCATGCTTAGTTGAATTTGAAAATTTGCATAGTGTTGTATTGTTATTGGGAGGAAGTATGAAATCCAGTATGCCTTTATTTGGTAATACAACTCATTTAGAATGTCGAGGTACAAGGATTTTGGATACTCACTTAATGGGAGTTGAGGTGGATAAAATGGTTGATAATTTCAAAGATAATGTGGAGAAAGAGCATACCCTAGAAATTATGTCGAGCGGGCTTTTTCAAGTTGATGCCTTTCCTCCTGTTCTGATAAACCTTGAGTTGACTCAATAATGTATAAACCATTATGATGTGAGGTCTAAGTGCATATTGAAAAATGATGGCCAAAATCTTATATCCTTGACCAGAGAGACAATTATGTCAGTTTTCAAGCTGCCAAATGAAGCCTTCTCCAGTTTCAGACCAACCTAATCTTTCGCCAAATTTCATGAGCAATCTAAAAGGAACCGCAAAAATATTGCCCAAAGGTGGACTAAAGTGTTTTATAAAGGAGGTTGTAGACTACCCAAGGTATTAACAAAAGAACATATGAAACCATATATTCATGACTTGGTAGTCCTATTGCATAGAGTAAAGGTGTCAACTAAAGTGGTGCAGAGCACCTCCCATTTTGATGTGTTGAGTATTTTTTAGGGTTATGTTAGAGTTTTTGTATGAGTTATAATAAGATCCACTAGGTTGGGTCCAATTTGGTTCATCTCTATGTTTGTAAGAGCCAAATGTGCTCATAAGTGATAGAGTGGTCATTTTGGCCTAAAAAGGGAAAATTTGCTATTTTTTTTTGGGTAACTTAGGTTTATAGTGTCTTTGAGGACCCTAGGTAACCTAAATAGGGTCATGGAAGTCAAATTCGTGCATCGAGTTGACTAAAAGAGTCAAAAAGCAAAAATGCTAAAAAGTTGCTCGAGCAAATTTTTGCAAGAAGATGTAAATTTGAGTTGGAACGGTTGTAACTACCCATGCTCGGGTATTTGAGCATGGATGGATGATTTTCAGAAGGTTAATGAAGTTTTGGATTGCACAACTTATTTGTGAACCCTCTATACGGATGTTTTTGATTGTGTACTTGTAATTTTCATAGTGCTTTCTATATTATGTATGGCTATGTACGGATTGGGAAAGGAGATCAGACCCCATGGGGGTGTAGTGTTTCAAAATAGCTTTCTTTTACATATTTTTGTTTGCTTTGAAGTTATAGGAGTGTAGAGTTATAGTAGATTTGAAGCCACTGGTCTGCAAGTTCCATTTGCAGAGGTGAAAATGGTTCTAACCTAGACATCCACTGTTGAAAATGGCTAAAACCATGGGGTATGAAGGGTTAGGGTCTATACATATTGTTTTTTCTTTCATTTTTTTTTTCAATGGAGTTTCTAGACCAAGAGTGAAAACCTATGGCTGACTGCTAGGAGCAGGTGAGCGTGGACAGGGTAAAGAACGAATTGTATCAAGCACCCATGATCTTGGATGGTGAAATTAGTGGCATGTGTAGAAGCCCTAAAGTGTTACCATGAAGAATAAAATGGTGAGAAATGATGACAGGAGGTTTGAAGACCAATTTGATGGAATTTTGTCCTGACTGGTCCAGAGACCTAGAATAAAGGCTGAAAACTAAGGCTTTGTCAAAACTAGGGTTGTGGGTGCATTGAGAAGCTAGGATTTTGGATTCTTGTAGAGTTGATGGACATCTTGAATATTTTTAAGGTCTTCTCTGAGGTTGTTTGGAATATTTGGGAGCTTTAGACCCAAAACATTGGAATTTGACCTACTAGGAAATGAGCCAATTAGGCCTCCTAGTGAATTTGATAATAATTGGATTAGTAAAGTATCCAGAAGTGTATGGATGTGTACATATTGGGAAAGGAGATTGGACCCCATGGGGATGTAGTGTTTCAAAATAGATTTTTTTTACATATTTTAGTTTTCTTTGAAGTTATAGGAGTGTAGATTTATAGTAGATTTGAGGCTACTGGTCTGCAAGTTCCATTTGCAGAGTTGCAGAGGTGAAAAGGGATCTAACCTAGACATCCACTGTTGAAAATGGCTAAAACCATGGAGAATGAAGGGTTAGGGTCTATAAATATTGTTTTTTCTTTCATTTTTGTTTTTGCAATGGAGTTTCTAGACTAAGAGTGAAGCCCTGTGGCTGACTACTAGGAGCAGGTGAGCCTGGATAAGGTAAAGAATGAATTGTATAAAGCACCCATGATCTTGGATGGTGAAATTTGTGGCATATGTAGAATCCCTAAAGTGTTCCCATGAAGAATCAAATGGTGAGAAATGATGACAGGGAGTTTGAAGACCAATTTGATGGCATTTTGTTGTGACTGGTCCAGA
Organism: Thuja plicata; assembly: GCA_018584345.1. Taxonomy (NCBI): domain Eukaryota; kingdom Viridiplantae; phylum Streptophyta; class Pinopsida; order Cupressales; family Cupressaceae; genus Thuja; species Thuja plicata. The sequence continues at coordinate 1,476,412 of MU223533.1, read as the reverse complement.
AACATAGAATAAAGGCTGAAAACTAGGGCCTTGTGAAAACTAGGGTTGTTGGTGTATTGAGAAGCTATGATTTTGGATTCTAGTAGAGTTGGTGGACACATTGAAGATTTTAAAGGTATTTTTCAAGGTTGTTTGGAATATTTGGGAGCTTTAGACCCAAAATAGTGGAATTTGACCTACTAGGAAATGAGCCAATTAGGCCTCCTAGTGAATTTAACAATAATTGGATCGGTAAAGTATCTAGAAGTGTGGGAAAAGGTTCTAATGGAATCTAATGGAAATGGTATTTTGCAAGGTTTTTTGGAATATTTGGGAGCTTTAGACCCAAAACAGTGGAATTTGACCTGCTAGGAAATGAGCCAATTAGGCCTCCTAGTGAATTTAACAATAATTGGATCAGTAAAGTATCCAGAAGTGTGGGAAAAGGTTCTAATGGAATATAGTAGAGTTGGTGGACACCTTGAAGATTTTAAAGGTCTTCTGCAAGGTTGTTTGGAATATTTGGGAGCTTTAGACCCAAAATAGTGGAATTTGACCTACTAGGAAATGAGCCAATTAGGCCTCCTAGTGAATTTAACAATAATTGGATCGGTAAAGTATCCAGAAGTGTGGGAAAAGGTTCTAATGGAATTTTGATGGGGAAAGGAAGTAGACAAGATTCTATGGAATGTATGAGAAATATCCTAAGAAATGGTTTGGGATTCTTGGGGAAGTTCTAGTGGAAACGTCTAGGAAATTGAAGAACTAGTGGGACTAGTTGAACCTAGGAGTATTTGTGTCTTCAACCAAATCAACTATACCTGGGAGGAAAGTTGATAGAGAGGGTCTTGGAGATCCATATGGGAGAATTACACATGGAGGGGTAACCATTGGATGGTTGGAAAAAGGAATAAGCACTTTTGAAAGAAGAAAGACTAGAACCCTAAACCCTCTTCATCATCAAGTACTCTTTTTGAAGACTGGATGTATAACTACATAGAGATCATTCTAGATGGAAAAAATTATCTAGATTCGGTTGATCTAATCGCTAGTTCAATGAGGGATCAGCTCAAGAAAACATAAATGAGAAGGAGGGAGTTTTATATGTCCTCGTATTTGATGTATTATCTAGCATGCACCCAAGAGCTTGCCAGAATTCCTCATGAACCATGGAGTGAAGATAAAAAAAATTATGAGTACTGCCCCTTACTATGAAGAGATAGAGTGCTAAAGGATTTTCATAGGCTTCATGATGTATTTTTGGGAAAATTATGCTATGACTTGGCTGGCACTCCAGAGCAGAGGATCTCACCAGATGCATAGAAATTGGTTCAAAATTATTGCAACCTTTACATTCAATTCCCAAGGTTCACATATGTGAAAGTATGAGGATTTGATGAGGAATATCTTAGGTTTCCACCTTTGATTGCTTCATTTAGGCATAAATATGTAGGCAGTTGTTCATGATGAACTATAACTGATTAAATGTTTGAAGATGACAAAGTTGATGATCACCGAGTTGCAGAAAGTAAATGAAAGATATTAAATCAGTTAATGTATTGTATTTTCATTGATGTCAACTTGATATGGTATGATTTCTCATACACATATTGTCACAAAACTTAAAGATCTGAAGAGAAATTTTTTTTGTTGTTAGTAATCATGTACACCGAGTGACAGTAAACCCCGACGGACAGTGAACCCCGAGAACAGAAGTTCATAGTGTTAACCGAAGGATAATGTTACCCAAGAAAGTGATACCAAAGCAAGCATTACCGAGATAACTGTATTTTTCACTGAACAAAACTGAAGTTGATTCCTGAGCTATCTGCAGTAGTCATCGAGCACAACTGAAGTGTTGACCAACGGGAACTGAAGTTAGAAAATGACAAAATAACTTAGCTAGCAGAGCTATATTTAGAGTTAACTAATTGTTTGATTTATTTCTATCGATCAATTAAAAGATAAAGATAAGAAGGAGATTTAAAAGCATGTTTTATTCCAGAAAACAAGGAGAGATTTATGGAATAAAACTAAAGCAAGCATGGTGAGTTTTACGGATCAAGAAGTGATCAACGAAGAAAACAAGAAGAATGAACATTGAAATCATGTCTATATAAAGAGACAAGTAATTCATTATGAAAAGAGGAATGGTGAATATAATTTTGGTGAAGATAGAAGTCTTCATGCAAATCTGATCATACAAGATGAAGGATAGAGCCAAGAATTCTGCAGACACTGAGCAACAGAGAAGAAACAACATTCATCGAGAAGAAAAAAGGGGAGCAAAGGAATTGAAGAGAACATTGATTAGAGAGGTATTATGAACTTACAATAGATCTGAAAATCTGCAAGATTGAGTTGTATTTATGAACAAATCATATACTATTTTAGTTTAACCATTGATTTAGAAAATCTCTTAACAGAGTGGGATTTAACCATCCTTATTATATTGAGATACATCCTAAGGAGTATCAAAAGGTTTTCACGTTGACAACATAGTGAATTCTAGGTCAAGTGATAAACTCTTAGTTTTAAATCCTCTAACAAGGTCACACTTAACAGTGTGTTTGTAACCTTTAACAGGGTTGGCTCTTTACTGAGCTCACTTTAGAAGAGTGAAAATTTTGGGTTACCGGTCCCAAGTGGTTTTTCCCTTAACAGGGTTTCCACGTTAAAAATCCATGTGTCTAATGTGTATATGGTTCATTACTTTGATGTTTTTCTTTACACATTACTAAAATAGGATTGATCGGTAAACACTAAGGTTATTTACTTATATTCGGTAAAGGTTAAGGAAAAGATAAATTGCTATTTGGTAAAGCTTAAGAAAAGGATAAATAGAATATTCACTGAATAGTATATATATATATATATATATATATATATGTATGTGTTAGATTCACACAAGGCATACATCTTGTAGGACTGAAGATAACTAGAGGTTTTATATTTATGGTATAAAATTTTGGTTGGATTATTGGATTAATTTTTGAGGCCATTGATTCACCCCCCCCCCCAACTCTCAGTTATGATGATCATATTTTACCATTAGTACGCAAAGGAAATATTTTTTGAAGTGTCGGTAACATGATCACCGAAAGACAGGTTTATAGTGCAACTTGNTCCCCCCCCCCCCCAACTCTCAGTTATGATGATCATATTTTACCATTAGTACGCAAAGGAAATATTTTTTGAAGTGTCGGTAACATGATCACCGAAAGACAGGTTTATAGTGCAACTTGACACAACAGTTCACAAAGGTCACCGAAAATGTTACGTACAAAGAGAACACCAAAACCAGTCTTCATCGATAGACAAGTTCATAATGGAACCTGACAGACAATTTTATAGTGAACATCGACAACACAGTTTACATTGTAAACCACTAGTCAGTGTAAAGAGAAAACTGAGAAGCAAAATGTCTATAGAGACATCACCAAGGAAAGACTACAGAGCAACCCGAGCACCAATCTACCAAGAGAAATATTTAGTTCTAAGAAATGTGGATCAGAGTTACATGTCAGATAAAACACTTAAGTTTTATATTTATCTTTAAAACTTATCTTTAAAACCATTTCTTGAGGGACAAGTAAATAAAATGTAATTGTTTTAATCAGTCTAACTGATTGAAAACATGCAAACTAGGAGATCAAGGTCAAGTTTTAAACCTTTGATCATAGAGTTATCATTGTAAAAATCAATCAGACAATGATGATTGTAGCCGCAATAGACATCTATGGATTAGACATAGAGTTTTATGCAGAAGAACAACAAAAGATGAAATCAGTTATAAAGAACAAGATTCAAGGCTACCGAGAAGAATAGATGTATTAATCAATCACTATAGGTGATACATCATATTGTAAACTTTAAAGGATCTGTACTCAACAATTCAAGATTTCATTTTATCAGTTCAATAAGTATTTTTGACTACATTCTAACAAGTGTAGCAAATAGAAGAAATCCTTTAAGAAGGTGGATTTAACAATCCTTTTGTAAATCTCTTAACTGAGTGCACACTAAACAATGTTACTAAATCTCTTAACATAGTAGACCTTAACCATTCTAAACATGCTACTCCTAATAGGTTAAGATCATCAGAAGTGATCAAACTTGTAAGCCTTAACCAACACCTTCCATTCTGCAGATAGTGAAGCTTTGTGGGTTTCATCCCCACCATAGTTTTTACCTTTTAACAGGGGTTTTTCTGCATTACCAATTATTGTGTCATGTGTCATCACATTTCATGAATATTTCCATGAATGTTTACATGCAAATTAAGTTTATGATTTGATATTACATGCACAAAGATAAAATAGCACCTATGGTCGGTAATACAAGGAATTGATTACTAAAGCATTAAGGGTTAATTGATTAGAAAAGTTTTAAGGGTATTGATTCACCCCTCCTCTCTCAGTACACACCATCCATTATTCCAACAATTGGTATTAGAGCTAGATCTCTTATTTGGAAAATTTTAAATCACTTGAGAGAAAAGATCATCCAATGGAAAGGTATAAGCTAGACAAGAATATTGAGAATCAAAAGTTGCAGATACAGATCTTCTATGAGCAATACAAAGAAGCTAGAATCAAGATGAGAGAGATACTAGATGAAAGAAAATTTATGGCATCTCGCTATAATGAAATAGAATATCATGAAGAAGAGATGCATGATTTTTTTGAGTCATCAGGATCTACGTCTAACAATACATCAGATACATCAGAAGGAAGCATTATAAGTCTGAATGAAATCAATCAACATCTGGCTGGACAAGTGAAATCACTGCAAATCAATCAAGAGACACAGATGGCAAGGATGATTGATGTTATGAATAATTCTAGACAAGATGAACAAGAAAGAACATTAGCTATTGATGACATGAGGAAGATCATAGAAAAGCTAAAAGAGAGAGAATAAAAAATACAAAGACTTACTAAACATCATTATGAGATCACCAATCAAATTGTTCTTATCAGTCATGAGGCAAACCGAGTGAACATAGAAATCAATGGGAAATCAGAAGCTATTGGTGAGCTAAGAGAATAAAATGAAAGACTAAAGCATGAAGTAAGAATTCAGCAACAACACAATGATATGAATAAGAAAGCTGAAGAAAGCACAAAAAGAATGGATGATTTTCTGGATGGAAAAACAAGAGTCAACAATGATACTGGTCTAGGGTATACCGAGCATGGAGAATCATCATACCAAGCTTATAAAAAAGATGTCTACACAAATCCAAGACCAAGGAAGCAGTCATGCAATCACTGTGGAAAATCAAGCCACACATCAAATGTTTGCAGAAGGAAAATTAAAGGTATTCCTAAATCCACATCTACATTCATAGGAAATTGTTATAATTGTAACAAGAAAGGACACAAAGAACATGAATGTAGATCTAAGGTGAAACAACCAAATAATGAAACCTACATGAAAAAATATTTTCCTACTTGCAAAATGCATGGGCACACATCTCTTGAATGTAGGAAAAAAAATAAAGCATGGAAGCCAAGAGAACAAGAAAATGCTTATCAACCAAAAAGAGTCAGTAACTCATATGTTTGGGATTACAACACATGGACAAATTGCACATGTGGTAGATATGGAAACATAGCTGCACACTGCATGAGAAAATGGATAAGAAAGTCTAGAAGTTGGACTAACCCCGGAATGACATGCTTAAATTGTTATAGGGTCAGTCATCTAAGAAAGGACCGTAGAGACCAAGTGATAGAGACAAGAACTTTTGCCAATGGAAATACCATTCAAGATATCAGAAGAATGAGAAACAAAATGTGGAGGAAAGCTACAAACACAGATGATGATGGACCAAGCAATAAAATTGGTGAAACCTTATCCAATGGATATGGTGATATCACCACCCCCACTTAAGCAGAACAAGTAAGTATTGAACTGCACTATACAAAGCTATATTTTACATAGTTCCATTATAGATTGATAAAATGCCAAACTAGCATGAATAAAGATGCACTATGGTATTACTTGTTATGAATTTGTGAATCCAATCTCGTCAGTCAGTACATACTGAGAATCATCGGTATACATATAAAATCTAAGTTGTTCATGTAAACTGAGCATCATCAGCGATCATGTAAAAGATAATTAGTCTTCGCCACATACCGTGTAATACCTACCCCTTAATTTCCTTTTCTATTTCGGTTTCCAAACTCTTTTATACCCTTTTATTTATGTGTGATTTATTTCAGATGATCTTGAGGATATTTATGTATTAAATATCATTATGTTATTGATCCATTGCTTAGTGTATTGTATCTTCTATTTGCATATGATTTATAGTTGTTTCATGATGCTTATGTATATGTTCGGATGCCATTTCAATTATGGTTTTCTAACAATACCGACCCTACATTTATAGGCACATGGGTCATTTATGTGTTTTTCATTACTGTTTGACGTGCTTGATATGGTATGGCACAGAGTCGTAGTTACTTACTTTGGCGAGATCCACACGATAAACTAGTCCTAACCATTGTTTTCTATTTTATATGCATGTATGGTTGTCTTTGTGATGACAGGTTTGCAGGTACCAGGCTACGTCTTCCCTGAATTGGCAGGAGTGAGCGTGCCCTATCGTAATATCTCAATGGTAAGGGAGGGGAGATAATATCAAGTCCAAATCCATACCCTAAACCCTTATTTTTTCCTATTGATGGACATAATTTGATTGACTATCCTAGTGTTTGAATCCATCAAGTGACATGGATTCGTGAGCCTGTTTATGTGTGTTGGGTTTCTGTTTCAGTTGGTTGTCTATTTCAGGTGATTATCTGTTTAGATGGGTTTTAGATGGATTAATGATGCTTTTAGCTTAATTTATTTAATGAATTTTCATAGAAAATATTGATGGTTAATTATTGCACCTATAATAAGTTTAAAATATTGATATATGAAATATATGGCTATTTAATAATTAAATATTAATTAAATGACTATATTTAATTAATTGATTTAATTATTAAGTCTTGATTAAAATAATTGAGATTTAATAAATATTAAATTCAATTAATTGTAATTAATTGTGCATAGTTGAATTATTGAATATTACTTTAAGTTGCTGTAAAGGAGAAAAGGGGTAAGGAGATTGTTTGTTAATTGTTGTTTGATTTGATTAAAGAGTGTTGATTTCCTTAACCCTACTTTACATTTAATTGAATTGTATTGATTGTATATTGCAATTGTGATTAAGGAGAAGATAAGATGCTCTTCTTCTATCCTCAAATGCACAAATGAAAGGATCCAAATTGATCAACCCAAAAAGGATCAATGCACAAATGAATCAATATATTGGAAATGAGAATAAAGAAGGAGATCCTAGGTTTCCCTCTTAAAATGTGGGTGTGAGTGAGTGTAAATGTATGATAGATTTAGAATGATTAAGGATTTGAATTTAAATGGATAGGAGAAATACACTAACCTTGAAATATTGCAGATCAAAGAATGTTATTTTCTGAGGTCTGTACTTTGTTTCTGGAAAAACTAAAGTATGATCCAGAACCAAAACGCAAAGATGAATAAAACCCAGAAATGTTTTTCCATTCTAATGTTGTCTTATGAAAAAGGTCAACCTTGACCCACAAATGTCAACCCTGACCCAATAATGTCGACCTTGACCTGCACAGGTTCGACAGAGAATATGTTCGCGAAGCCTGAGAGAAAGCCGAAAAGGGTATCCAAATCTGAGTCCAAATCCGCAGTCTTGAACCTGTACCTACAAGAAAAAGAGGATTGTTTGTTGGGGGGGAGGGGTTTGCCTTAGTCAAACCCTTATTTAGGAATTAACCTTGAAATCAATAATTGAAATAAGAATGCTAGCAAGTAGTAGAATTGAATCTAACAATGAAGCTATGATATTGAATAGATATG
>MU223533.1:1419356-1464746 GCA_018584345.1 Thuja plicata | reverse complement strand
ATATATATAAGAACTTTCTGGAAAAGTTCACTAGTAAATAAATAAATTAAAAAAAAAATACAGTCCTTCATTAGAGGAAAGTATTTAGTTAAAAAAAAATTAATATAAAAACAAAAGGGGCATTGGAAAGAAGTTTGTTTAAAAAAAAGTGGGGTGGGGCCGAGACCACCCCCCAAAGTATATTTAAATGTATTTTATTTTTATTTAATTTGTTTTGTTTTGTTTAGTTTAGTTTTTAAAAATTATTTAATTTATTTAAAGTTTATATTATATTTAGTTTAAATTAATGTTTAATTTAATTTAATATTAATTTAGTTTTAATTAGATTTAGTTAAAATTTACTTTAAATTAGTTTTTAATTAAAGTATTTTTCTTTTTTAAGTGTTGCAATTATTTTGTTTAAATGTATATTAGAAAAGGGGGTTTTATTTAACCAATGTGTGTTTATTATTCAGTTACTTATGGTTAATCTTTTTATGAAAAACAATATTATATTGAGATCATACTTAATGCAATTATAGTCAAATCTCAGTAATTATTTAAATAGGGTAATTTATATACGATGGAATTTATAAATTAACCTATAGAGGTTTAATGTGACCTTTTTCCTTGAAATGGAATTATATTTTGTTAGTAATTTTATAGATAAATGAATTTGCATAATAGAAAATTATAAATTTGTTTATCATTCAATTTTGAATTAGCTCCTTCTGGAGGTGTACTTATTATGTCATGATGTATTAATCTAGATGTTATTGGAATGATGTCCGTACTCCTTTCTGTTGTGAACCTTATCATGTTGGGAGTCTGTTAGGGTTTTGGGAATTGATTCTTCATGATGTCTTGCATGTTTTTCTAGTGCATATTTCCTATAATGGTATTTTAGTTTGATTGTCTTGTTTGAACCTAGTGTTTCTGTACTCAGGATATGTGATCCTTGAGAATGTCTCATGTTGTTTGGTTAATGTGAACTAGTAGCTCCTATATGGGTAGGAACCAGTTTATGAGATTTATGAGATTATATTTGACCTTGAGCCTAGGTGGGGGTTAGTTAGGTGCATCTTAGGGGAGTGGCTTATAATATGATTTCGGGGCCCAAAGAGGCCAGTCTAGAGTGACCTATTGTAAGTTATTAATAAGTGATAATGTAATAACAAAACTTGAGGTTAACATTAATTATAAGATTGATCATGATGCCTTGCTTATGCCTTGAGTGCTAGTATAGACTAAGGATAAGAATGAGTTGATACCTAGAGAGTAGGTATGGTTAGATTCCTCATCTTTGTGAGAGGGTATACTAGCTCCGCATGAGTCATGTTAAGACGTCCGGGGTCTAGAGAGGCTAGTCCAGGGTAACTCAAGTGATTTACCATGTGATGACACTCCTATAGAATGTAGCCTAAGTCTCCTCCATAGGTCTTGTTTTACATTTTATGGATGTGTCTTTGGCACTTGGTGATTTGGATTCAGTATTTGGTTTATGTTGGTGTTTTGGATATCTTATGTATGTTCCTTTATCTTTGGATGGGTTACCTTTGTTTTGATCTTTGATTTCCAGTTGTCTTGATCTTTCCATCCTTATACTTTTTCTTTAGTCTTTCTCGTTGTGATCAGAAAGCTTCTAGGACCTTCCTATGTGTTTCTTTATGATGGCTTGTATACCTTGATCACCTTCATGTTGTATACCCGTGTGAGTGGGCATGTTATTATCTCCTTATCATAGTGGGAGTGGACCTTTGGTTCCACGCGGTCGGGTGGTAGTGATTCTTATTACCATTGAGATTTCGATGGTTCTTCTTCATGCTTGGATGATCCTTGTTGCAGTTTCTTTTTCTTCCTATTCTTTTGGAGACTTGTGAAGTTTCATGAGATGTAATTTTGTAACCATATGTGTATATTGGTTGACATCCCTTCAAGGATGTATTGTATTGTTTTATTATGTACTGTTACATACCCTGCAACTTGTGCAGTGGATGGTTGATTAGGTTGTATACCTTGGGTATCAGATGTATATGTGGTCTTATTATATGAGATTTCTATTATTAGATTCACTTGTATCCTTTATGTTAGTTCTTTATAGGTGTTCTCGTATATTATTTTGCTTAAGTAATTCTACGTCAAGGAACCCTTGAGATTAGTAACCTTTTTTGAGTTGTACTTATGTGTATGTCATGTACTTCATTATATTGTTTCTGTATTGTTATCATTATTGTTTGTAAACATTTAAAAAAAAATTATCCTATTAACTCAGTGTCATGTTTAGGTTAGTTCTCCTAGGTTCTCTAGTGGGGCATTACATATCGATCACCATCAGTGAACAGGTGAAAGGTCAATTGAGTTGACACTTACCCCGAGCATCTTATTTTCACTGAGAATGAAGTTAGTATGTTCCCCAAGTGACTCCATCTTTGAACACTGAGAAGTGGGTAAAGCATTAATTGCACCACTTAGGGCATCATCTATAAAAAGGCAATGTAAAGCTCATTCATTGACAAAGTGATTAACAATGAAGAATAGAGAAAAGAGGAGAGCACGGAGAAAAGAACAATGACCAGATTGCAGAGCGACTCATAAGCATATTCACAACATTCATACCAGCTACAGCCGATCAAGTGAGTAACTAAGACTCACCGAGCTCACAATTTGATTACGGGAAAATCCCTAATTTCAAGAAACAATGGCAACCGCATCTCACATTTACAAGATCGAGAATTCCAAAGATAAAAAGGTCAACCTAATCAAGAACACTACATGTGAAGAGCCTAAGTACAAATTCTGCCCAGAGGTTGCTTCACAACCCGACGACGCGGGAGCATTCTCAAGCATACCACCTAGGGTTTTTCTAATCGAGGATTTTCGAGCCTATATCCACTACAAATTTGTAGAAATATGAGATCTAGAAGTTGAGGAAGCTTACAAGAAGCTTTTCACAAAAGGAAACATCAAAGATGAACATAAATATATTGAGGTGAAAGGGCTAAAAAATGCCCTAATGTTCCCGAAGGAATTCAAGGCCGAGTGGATCCGGATAGTTCTTAGCCAGGAACATGACCAAAAGATGTGGTTGGATGAGCCAAAACTGATTACCAAGGATATAATACATGGAGTAACCAGTTATCCAATAACTGACAAGGCAAAAGCACTCAAACATCCTCCTCGCCGTGACATAGAAAAGATGATAGGTGTAGTATGGGATGGAAGAGGTTTAAAGGTAAACTCCATGACCAATCCAAAACTGAAATTTGGTGCATGTGTGTTCGGATACAAGGTATTCTAAGCTAGTAGACTGAATAGTATTGCATGCAGAGAAGTTGAAACTGCTCATAAGATTGTGAAGAAGGGTCTACAGTTGGATCTATCTGAGCTTCTACTAAAGAAATTAGAGGAGAACATGAGGACCATTAGATCAAAAAAATCTAATTCATGTAAGTTTGGTTCACTCCTCATGTGTATAATCTTCTACTTTCAAGACTTTTTCCCACTTGTCGGTAATGTCAATTGGAACACTACCCAACCAGTGACAATTCAAATCAGTGAATTCATTAAGTCACTAGGGGACAACTTTACATCAGTCATGGATGAATATTTCAATGGATTCAAGGATAGAATGCAGAAAAGGATGAGGATACCGAAACAACTGGTGGATCAATATAAAGATGATATTTTTTTCATGGTGGACATCGATACAACCTTGATCAAACCATACTTACCGAGGACAGCATGGTTAGCACAACTTGACTATGAGATAAACATAGATCAGGCCACAAATGCTATTGAAGCATTATTGAATGAACCATTGGACAAATCATTACCAAGATTTGGCACCTATGAAGAAGCTAATGCCATAATCAAAACATGCCTAGTATTAAAGAAGATCGACAAAAAGAAGACAAAAATGGTAAAGACACTTGAGAAGAAGTTGTCGGTTAATGAAGAAGAAACAAAACAACAAGAAGCTATCGAGGGACAGTCACCCATCGGTGAAGGTGAACAAGTGAGTGACTCTAAGTCAATAGAGTCTGATGCACTACCCCCAAACAAACCAAGGAAAAATTTTGCATCAAGAAAAAGGAGTCAAACTAAAAAAGAAGACTCACCACCGATTAAGAAAGGACAAGTGAGGACTTATAAAATAAAGCCTCAAACCAGGGAAACATCAAAACCAAAGAGGAGAAGGAGATTAATACAAAGAAAGGAAGATAAGGAAGACATTAAACAAGATGAATAACGTGAAAAGAAAAAAATTCCTTCCAGAATTGATGAGATTGCTCCATCAATTATCAAGTCAGGTAGAATATCTGATCCTAAGATTAGACAATGGCTAACTCTGGAACCCGAGGATCATAATAAGATAGAAGAAGCCATCATCAAGAAAATGTGTGTATTCAAATATATACCTGTATAGTTTGATAAAATAATGCCACAAGAACTTAATGATAGGCTATCAAAAAGGTGGACATATCCACTGAATTTTGAAAGACAAATAAGGGAAATATCCCTAGTGTCAATTATGCTACCCGAGTCAAAGATAGAAGAAATTGATGAAATGATGAAGATGCATTCAAATAATTTCTCAGCAAAATTAAGAGCCTAAAAATTACTATAAGGAAACTTAATAGAGCTTGATAAAGAAAGTGATGATACTTCAAGAAAAATAATCAATCTACCTAAAGAGGATACAAGCCCTGTGAAAGTATTAGCACTTACCGAGAAACCTCACAATGAAGAGAAAGAGGAAACATCGAGCCCTGAACACATCTTAATATTTATGACACTGAGGATGTCAGTCCATTTGAATTGAAAACACAGGCAAGCAAGGCCATGGATGATGTACCTCAGATTTTGCAGTCATTAAAGGAGACAACATATGTCACAATCCAAGGTGCAATAGTAATAGATATCACTGAAGATCCTGTGGATGAGGTAAAGGCAGATGAAGATGTCACTGGTGCCACCAAGAAAATCAAGGAACAAGACACAACAACAGATTCTGCATAGGTTAATATACCAGGACAAATGACATTATTGATACAGGCTATCAATATCAACTCAGAAAAGGAGAAGTCACCCGACTATGATGCAATCATACTCGAGGATAAGGGTCAAGAGGAGAACAAAAGCTCACATGATGAATATAAAGTAAAAGATGGAGAGAAGAAAGATGCAAGTGAAGAAAAAGGCGATGCCAATCCAAAGGATACCGTAGGATAAGCTACAGATAAAGCTAATGTTGACATGGAGACGTCCACCACCAACCAATAGGTAAATACTGAGTAGCAGGTAAAAGGAACAACACCCTCAAAGCCTTCACCAAGTACATCAAACCAATCAAAGGATCTTTCTATGGTACTACAAACAACTGCCTCCACCACAATTACAAGTAAAAAGAAGAAGAAGAATAAAAATCTAGTCACCTTGGATGAGATCATTGAAATACCAGACTGTGATCCTAGGACATTAGATCTAGAGTCACTTACAAAGTATTCAAAACTTTGTAAAAGGAAAGTTGTACAAGATAAGCTCAAAAAGGAGACCAAGGACACACAAGTACTAGAAACTAAAAAGGATATACTGTTGTAGATTGTACCTAATACCAACATTGATCAAAATTATCCTATACTTGATCAATTAGCAGTTCTTATCGAGGCCATCATATAACAAAATGTAGATGCAGATAAGGCAATAGAAGAATGTGCAGAGTAGAAGTACCAATACAAACTAACTGAGAAAATCAGCCAAGAAGTGGCAGAGAACAAGATAAAGCTATTTGAACTAGTGAATACATTGGAACCAATTATTTCAGAAGTTATAGCCTTAGTTCAAAAGTTATGCACCATAGAGAAATTCACTAAGGAGAGTAGTGAAAAGATTGCAAAGATAGATGCAGATCTTAATGCTAGTGCACAAGGTCTCACAACTAATGAAAATGCATTCAAGTTGCATTATGAAAATATTATCTAAGAAAAAAGGTTGAGACTTGAGATTCAAGAGGCAGAATAAAAATTCAGAGATGAGGTAACCGAGCTCCAGGCTCTACTACTACTACCAAATCTCACATTACTGCAACAACATATGACTTTGGAAAGATCATTGATTGCCAGCCCAGAAATGTCTGTAACAGAAAGAATATATGATATGCATGTAAGAATCACCTTGGAAATCATGACCCTTGATAACCTCAAAGAACAATGGGAAAAAAAAGTAGAGGACATTCAAAAATCCCATTCCCACAATTTTGACAAATTGTAAGTATGACACCTTTGTCATTATTATTAAAAAAGGGGGAATTGATATGATAAAAGGGGAAATGATTTGGTGTGATAAGGTGAAAGGGGGAAATATATGTATAAAGGAAAGTGTATGTACATGTATATATACTATACCAAGGCATGCACATAGGTGGAGTCATATTGACAAGGTAAACACAGGTTTATATACTAAACATTTTAGTTTTGCACATATCAGTTTTTGATACTAATGTCAAAGGGGGAGATTGATGATCATATTTTTCCATTAGTATGCAAAGGAAACCATTTTTGAACTGTCGGTAACATGATCACCAAAAGACAGGTTTATAGTGAAACCCGACACAATAGTTCATAGAGGTCACCGAAAATGTTAAGTGCAAAGAGAACACTGAAACCAGTCTTCACTGATAGACAAGTTTATACTGAACACCAACAACACAATTTATAGTGTAAACTAATAGTCAGTCTACAGAGAAAATCAAGAAGCAGAATGTCTACAGAGAAATCACCGAGGAAATACTATAGAGCAACCTAAGCACCAGTCTACCAAGAGATAGCTTTAATTCTGAAAAATGTGGATCTGAGTTACACGTCAGATAAAACACTTAAGTTTTATATTTAGCTTTAAATCTTATCTTTAAAATCATTTCTTGAGGGACAAGTAAATAAAATGTAATTTTCTTAATCAGTCTAACTGATTGAAAATATGCAAACTAGGAGATCAAGGTCAAGTTGTAAACCTTTGATCATAGTGTTATCATTGTAAAGCGTGAAACCTAGTTAGGTCAACTCATTGTATAAATAGATGTAGAAATCAATTAGACAATGATGATTGTAGCCGCAACAGAAATCTATGGATCAGACATAGATTTTGATGCAGAAGGATAACAAAAGATGAAATCAGTTATAAAGAACAAGATTCAAGGCTACCGAGCATAACAAAGGTATTAATCAATCACTATAGGTGATATATCATATTGTAAAATTTAAAGTATCTGTACTCAGAAATTTAGGATTGCATTTTATTAGGTCAATAAGTATTTTTGACTACATTATAACAAGTGTATAAAATAGAAGAAATCCTTTAAGAATGTGGATTTAACAATCCTTTTGTAAATCTCTTAACCGAGTGCACACTAAACAATGTTGCTAAATATTTTAACAGAGTAGACCTTAACCATTCTAAACATGTTACTCCTAATAGGTTAATATCATCAGAAGTGATCAAACTTGTAAGCCTTAACCGACACCTTCCATTCTACAGATAATGAAGCTTTGTGGGTTTCATCCCCACCACAGTTTTTACCTTCTAACAGGGATTTTTTGCATTACCAATTCTTGTGTCATGTTTCATTACATTTCATGAATGTTTTTATGAATATTTACATGCAAATTAAGTTTATGATTTGATATTACATGCACAAAGATAAAATAACACCTATGGTCAGTAATACAAGGAATTTATTACTAAAGGATTAAGGGTTAATTGATTAGAAAATTTTTAAGGGTATTGATTCACCCCTCCCCTCTCACTACACACCATTCCATTATTCCAACAAGTTATTCTAACAATTGGTATGAGAACTTGTGTTCTTGGAAGAGAGTTTTAAGACTCAAGCTAAAGATCACAAGATGAGAAAAAGGGATGTGCCTAAGCTGAACAAGGAAAACTTTGCATCATGGAAAAGCAAGATAAGACTCGACCTATCAGGTATTTGAAATAGTGTCACACAGTACTTGGATACTAAATTTTTTTTACCTACTGGACCTCTGACAGTTGATCAATTGAGAGATAAACATGAACAAAATCTATGATGATAGAACTTGCTTCCTCACTCTTCGATGCTGAATTTGAAGAAGTCAAATCATGCACCACTACAAAGCAAATGTGGGACAAACTCAAGCTAGTACATAGAGGAGATAAGAATGCATTGAGAGCTAAGGTTGAAATCCTATGAGGAAAGTTTGATACCTAAGAATGAAAGAAGGAGAAAACATCACTCAATATAGTAGTAGAATCAAAGAGGTTGTCAATGCTATCTGAGGAATAAGAGGTGTACTTGAAGAAGAAATAGTGGTAAGTAAAATTTTCAGAACCTTACTTCTTATTTATGCTATTAGAGTATCCGTAATACAAGAAATGAGAGCAGTAGAAAATAACAATGTTACTCTAGATATTTTGATTTGTAGACTTATTTCATTTGAGATTTATAACTTTGACAATAGTGTCTTACCAACTATTGAGTCTGCATTCAAATCTTCTATGAAATTAAGTAAATTAATTCATAAACACACTATGAGAAATGATAGTGAAAGTGATAATGATAAACAAGAACTTGATGAGATTGAAGCACTAATGGCTAGAATATTCTAGAGAGGCAAAGGTAGATACAAAGGTAAATTACCATTGGTATGTTTTAATTGTAAAGAGATTGGACACTTTGCTTCTAGATGCCCTAACAAAATAAAAGATGACAGAAGCAATGACAAAACTTATGAAAAGAAGTTTGACAGAGGTGATACCGAGATTACCAAAGCAACCAAAAATATGACAGAAGAGATAAGCGAGACTACAAAGACAAAGGAAAGAAGGCTTGTTACCTAGATGAGAACAAAGCTAAAAATACTGATGCCAAATTTGATGAAGATATTGAGGTGGTATTTTTTGCTATGAAGGATGACTTAGATGAAAAAGAAAGGTATGTTGAAACTGCACTCATATCTAAGGTTAGTAAAAGTGATGTCTGGATTATTGATAGTGGCTATACTCACTGCATGACTGGAGATAAGGAAAATTTTGAAACTTTTTAATATTATAATGGTGGATCAGTAGAATGGGTAATGACTCACCTTGTCCAGTTAAGGGTAAAGGAACCATCATGTTGAATAATCTGATCAGATGTGAAAATGCATATTGGGTGAAAGGACTTAACTATAATCTATTGAGTGTTTTATAGCTAAATAACACAGGACACTGAGTTGCATTTGAGAACAAAAAGGCAAAGATCTATAATGAATCGGGAAGGTTGATAGGTACTGGTGAACAAATAAAAGGTAACCTATTCTATCTTGATGATATTAAGACCACTTGTTTATTGGCTATAAATGAAAACATTTGGTTGTGGCATAAAATATTATTTCATGTGAATTTTGACAACATGGTTAGGATAATAAAAAAGAGAAAGGTAAGAGGTTTACCAAGCATATCAAAACCAGACCATGTCATGTGTAAGAATGATCAAAAAGGTAAAATGAAAAAGTATAGTTTCAAGAGAAAAACCTACACATCTAATTCTATTCTAGAACTAGTCCATACTGACTTATGTAGACCAATGAGAACAAAGAGATACTATGGTGATAGATACTTTATTCTCTTTGTTGATGATTATTCTAGAATGATGATTGTTATGTTCTTAAAAGAGAAATCAGAAGCATTTAAGATGTTTAAATAGTATAAAGCTATAGTTGAAAAACAAAGTGGAAAGGAATTGAAATGTTTAAGGTCAAATAGAGGAGGAAAATTTATTTCTGATCAATTCACAAACTTTTGTAATGAGCATGGAATTCAAAGATAGGTTTCTGCACCGAGAACACCACAGAAAAATGGGACTGTTGAAAGAAGGAATAGATCAATCATTGATTGTGCCAGAACACTAATGATTGAAAAAAGCATCACACAAAAATTCTAGAGAGAAGTTGTTAGTACTGTTGTCTACACACTAAACCGAGTTCAATTGAAGAAAGACACCAATAAGACACCTTATGAGCTATGGCATGGATACATACCTTGTAACGCCCCGCCAGGGAACCCAAGAGAGATTAACCTAGAACATGTCACTATGTGTGTTGAATAAATTTTTTTTAAAGTTTACATAAAGAAACATACAATCATGCGGAAGCGATTACCATTTATACACATGTCTTACACTCACATAGATTACACGTCTCAAGGGTCCCATGACATTGAATTACTTAAAGAAAAACACAACTAACAACATAACAAAAGATTCCATTTGATTAAACATAACAAATACAACTTACATAACCATAAATACAATCCTCATGGATAGCCATGAAACCACCATAACTCACATCCACTCCACATGTCGCAGGGTATGCTGTAATCACTCTAAACTACTTACTATTACAATTTCTAGATTAGGTATCACATGCGATACTCTAATACAAGATTACAATAATCAAATTATATAATAAATGATGAAGGAACATAAAGAGCTCATCCGCAAAGAACCATCAAGCACCTGGTACAAGGATGTTGAATCTCAATGGATAAAGAATCACTACCACCCGTCCGTGTGGAACCACAAAGGTCCACCCCACCATGCTGAGGAGATAACAATAGATTCCAATCGGATATCCAAAACCAACAAGGCATAACCACTAAGCAAGGGATCCTGATAGCTCTCTAATCCGGTGTACTAATCATCATAAAAGATAAGACTCACTAATCTAGAGGCAACTGACAACATAGAAAATCTAGCATGTGTAAAGGAAGGTGTCATCATGTACGTCTACCCTTAAGTTCAGCCCAGATAATCACAACAGATTTCGGCACCTAAGTGACCATACATGGAGTCAATGTCCTCTCATACTGACAAGCCCCACTAACTATGTCAGATACCTCAGAGGAAAACTAACATCTTCTCCAAAACCATCTTAGCCTATACTAGCACTCAACCATGGGTGACGACACATCTTATTAATTCATTTTAATATTCCCAAATATGTCTTTAGTTATCACTTATTAAGAAACTCCACAATAAGCAACCCAGTAGTCTCTTACGGACACAAAACTTATTGCAAGCCACCTCCTACTACACATCTAGGTAACCTACCCTAGGCTCAGAGATCCTAACAAATCTAGCATAGGTCACAAACCTAGTGTACCCCAAATCAGTATCCCATACAACAAGAACGATCACACATAGGTACACACACAGGTACATAATCGAAAGGGTCACATGGTCAGTTTAGGGTAATAGAAGATAACACACGCCGTATAATAACAGAAATATTAAACACTCCCCCCTGCCTCTGTATACATCCTAGGTCATCTAATGTCCCAGATAACAACATATACATGCACAAGAGATCCATAAGATGCATAGAAATGAAAACGTCCTAAAGGATTGAAAAATGAACATAAATGGATAATACTTACATCTAACTAACTCACCCACATGCAAAGATAAATTCCCTTTATGCCTTGGTAAATCAGAATACCAATAATCACTTTTGAATAATCAATTACATTTATTAGAAGATCATATTAAAATATAGACTATAGTTACTAATTAGTATATTAATTCCAAACTAATATTATGATTATATTAATCTAAATCAATAACTAATTAATAAAATCATATTCCACATACCACATATATATTAATTCCATTAACTAATCAATAATAAAATACAACTATAATTAACTGAACTTTAACCATGTAAATTAATTATTTAACATTTATGTTTTAATAAAAATTAATATAAATAAAAGAAAACAAATAAATAATAATCAAAATACATATTAAATAACCCATATTAAATAATACATATTAATTAAAACCGAATTTAATCAAACCTTTTTAATAAAAATAAAAAAAACTTTATTTAAAAAAAATGAACATCAAAATATTTATGGGGGGGCCCATGCGGGTTCCCCACCCCCTGCCATGTGGTACATACCGCGGCAAGTCCAGGTCTGCCATTGGCAGTCCGGCCTGCCTTACGGCAGTGCTGGCTGCTGCGGGCCCGACACCCTATGGGTGGGTGGGTGGAGCCCACCGCTCCCCACCGCCCGCTTAAAAAAAAACTTTAAATTTAAAAAAAAAAAAACTTTTAAACAATGCGCTATGCGCTTAAGATATTTTTTTTTCCTTCATTCAAAATTTTTATTAAATTATTTTATTATAACAAATATACAAGTTGCATTCAAAAGAAATGAAATGTATTTTTTTTTTATATTTGCAAATTCCGAAAACGGAAATAGCAAAAAGACAAAAGGGTTTTTTTTTCTTACTGGTGGATTTTTCCCTACTCTGTATTTTTACAGAGACTCAATTTTTTTCACATGATTTAATTTTTTTTGAAATGAAATACATGGAGATAAATATTTAATTTTCCTCTATAGTCAGAACTATAGACATAATGATTTATCGAATTCAAGAAGATTTATGGGAGATATGAATCCAAAATTTTGGCAGCATGTCTCTACTATAGCCAGGAATACTTAATTACAAAAATAATAGATCTGGGCTTGTCATAACCTTCGATTTCACCAAAACACTAACCATCAATAAATTTAATTTTTCCTATAGTATAAACTATACAAAGAGCTTAATTTTTGTTTTCTAAGAGATCTAGAGGGAATTTCTTCCCGAAATTTTGACATCATAACCCTACGATGCTAAGACATAGAAAATGAAAGAAGTATAGATCTAGGGTTTCTAGAAATACCCAAAAACACAAAAATATCCATAAGCCATTTAAAGGCCAAATTTAAGAAACATGCATTAAAACAACACATAAAACCTCAGATCTACGAAATTGAATCCATACAAGGCAAACGAAACCTACCTTTAATCCAATGCAAGAAACGAAGGAATGTGGCTTGGAGAATGAAAGTAGATCCAAAACCCTCAAGCCCAATTCAACCACAAATCTGACAATAATGTAGATCTGAACACCCACACATAAGCAATAGAAAATTCTGAAAAAATTCAAAGAAACCAAGATCCACAACAATCCACAATTCTTCAAAAACCCCAAAATCACCAAGAGCTCTCTAATTCTCAAAAACCTATTATGAGAGAATGAATGACCCAATTCCCCTAAAGAGATTCAAATTCCCCAAAACATGCAAAGGTGAATGACAACTCTCAAGTCAATCCCTAATTTAACTCAACTTCCAAAATTGAAAGTAAATCTAATTAATTAAATAAAATATGCTTTATTGCCACAACTCAAATTAGACTCCTAATTACAAGTTAATATATTTTGAATTTGAAATAATTTTTCAACACAATTATGCACATGTAATTAATAAAATATTTAATTAAATAGATTAAATATTTATGTCACAATAATGCATGCAACCAAATATTTAATTATTTAATTAATCATATAAGCACATACAATATAGTTTTCAATTAAATATTTAATTAAATCAAAATATTCAGATATTTCAACTTAATTAATTATTTAAAATAAACTTAGGATATAATTAAATCATTAATTCAACTATAATCCATTAAATCATAGAATATGGAAAATCACTCAATAATCCAAAAATCACCTGAAAGCATAATCAAGCAAAAACACACAAACTCAAGAGAGAGGGTATTCAAATTCTATCAACCTAAGCAAATCCAGATAAGGTAGTCATACTGAAACTCATCCAACATTAGGATGATTAGGCTTAGGTTAGGGTTTTGGTTCTGTATGTTACCTCCCCTCTTTACCATTGAGATGAATATTTATGGGCATGCTCACTCCTACCAATTCAGGGAAGACGATGCCCTGTACTTACAATCATGTCATCAAAGAACACGCATGTACATACATAATATAATATTGCAAACAATGATAGGGATCAGTCGAATGTGTGGATCTCGTCAAAGCAAGTAACTACGTCTCCATCCTCTACCACAACAACACATCAACAAGTACATTCACATATAAGACAACCATACACATGCGAGTATGGGGTAAGTATATCAAAATCTGAAATTGACATATAATAAACAACATGATAACATCATCACATCTATCTATGCATAAGGTAAAATCATGACATCATAAAACAAGTATCATCATCAAATAAAATAATATCACCTCACATGAAAGGTGGCCTAAAATAATTCGTCCAAACAACTGAAACTGATGCCTAAAGAGTACAACATCCTAAACTAAAAAGAAAAACATGAGTGGGTATTACATACCTAATGTAAGTTACTTTAGAATTATTGGAAGTCAATGTTGTATTTTTAAATATGATAGAAATGGAAAGCTTGAATCCAAAGGTGATGAAGGAATATTTCTAGGTTATTCTACCAAAATAAAAGCTTATAAATGTCTTAACAAATCCTCTAAAAAAATCATTGAAAGTGCAAATGTCAAAGTGGATGAATTTGCTGTGAAAAATAATGAGGAAAGAAGAAAGGAACTGAAAGACTACAACAGATTTGTCTATAGTGAAGAACCTGAAACTCTACCTAAGAAACAATGTATTGCTACCAAGCGACAGAACAATGCATCCGAGCAAGAGGCTGCACACACCAAAAATCAAGAAATTTCTAACAATGATGTACCGAGCGATGAAGACCAAAATGAGGGTCAAGATGATAATCAGAATGATGAACAAAGATCTGAACTGATACTTTCCAAGTATGTTAGAAGAAACCATCCATAAAACTAGATCATAGGAGACAAAAAGGTTGGAATGAGAACAAGAAGTAAGTCACTGAACACTAGATGTTTGATTTGTGATTTTGAGCCTAAATTTGTCAATACTACACTTGAGAATCAAGAATGGGTTAGTGATATGAATGAAGAAATTGAAGAGATTGAAAAGAATAAAACATGGACATTAGTACTAAGACCGAATGACAAAAATGTCATTGGTACCAAATGGATATTCAGAAACAAATTGAATGAGAATGAAGAAGTCACAAGGAAAAAAAAAAGATTAGTATGCAAAGGGTATGCACAAGAAGAAGGTATTGAATATGGAGAAACCTTTTTACCCATTGCTAGACTAGAAGGAGTAATAATTCTAATTTCTTATGTTGTATTCAAAGGATTCAAAGTATACCAAATGGATGTCAAGTCTACATTTATAAATAGAATACTAGAAGAAGAAGAAGTATACATTGAACAACCATAAGGGTTTGTTGATCCTAACAAGAGGAACATGGTTTGTAGACTACACAAAGCCTTGTATGGATTGAAACAAGCACTAAGAGCATGGTATGAAAGAATTCACTCTTATCTTATAAGTATTGGATTTTTAAGAACAAGTGATAACAGTAATCTATATTTAAAAAAAGATACTGATGATAACATTCTTATTTCTGAGATATTTGTTGATGATATCATATTTGGAGGTAATGATATGTTATGCAAATCATTTGTTGATGAAATGAGCAAAGAGTTTGAGATGTCAATGTTTGGGGAGCTGTCAATTTTTTTCTTAATCTACATATTCTATAACAGGATGAAGGCATCTACATCACACAATCTAAATGCATTAAAGAAGTTCTGAAGATATTCAAAATGGAGGACTCCAAACCAGTTGGAACACCTATGGAAACCGGATGCAAACTAACAAAGGAAGACAAGTAAACCAAGGTAAATCAGACCTTATATAGATCTATGATTGGAAAACTCATGTATGTTGTACATACTAGACTAGATATAGCACATGCAATTGAAATAGTTGCAAGATACTCTGCTAATCTCAAGGAATCACACATGACTACTATCAAAAGAATTCTGAGATATCTAAAGAATACTGAAGACTATGGTATGTGGTATAATAAAGAAGGCAAATTTGAGCTTCAAGTCTATACAGATGTTGATTGGGATGGAAACATAGATGATAGAAAGAGAACAATAGGAGGATAATTCTTTATGGGTGATAAACTTGTCACATGGATAAGTAAAAAGAAAGGATGCATCTCTCAATCCACTGTAGAAGCATAATATGTGGTTGCTGCTACAAATTTCTCTAACATTGCATGGATCAAACAATTACTAAAAGGTATGAATATGCAAATCCTTGATCCAGTGATTATCTATTGTGATAATAAGAGTGTTATCAATATTTCAAAGAACCTTGTCATGCATGCTAAGACAAAGCATATTGCTATTAAGTATCATTACTTAAGGGAACAAGTACAAGAGAAAGAAGTGATACTTGAATACGTTCAATCCAAAGAAGAATTAACATACATATTCACAAAGTCATTGCCAAAAGATACATTTGAGTACCTGAGGAAGAGACTAGGGGTACGACCCTTTTCTACTGGTCATTAAGCTGACTAGGAGGTTGCATCAGCCTACACATAATCAGAAGATCATTCATGTTGATGCAAGCAAAGATATGGACTATGATGATATATCAGTACATAGAAAGGTACTACAAAGCTGTATTGCTAATGGACAGGCGAAAGATATATTTTTGTTTGGCATTGATGTCAAAGGGGGAGATTATATCCATATGAAATATCTATCATGATTATCCAAAGGGAGAGATATATTCAAAGGGAGAAGAACATCAGTCAAAGGGAGAGAAAAGATCCAGAGAAAGATTCAAAGGAAAAATCATCTAAGGGGAAGTAATGAAAAAAAGTTAACACTACATATCTATCTAGAAAAGGGAAAAGAAATTTTACAACAAAGGGAGAGACAAAATCATAAGTTGCTACATCTATCTAGTGAAGGGAATGAAGAATGAAGAAAGTACTCTACAATAATCAAATCTAAGATGGAAGAGCTTACCGAGAGCTAGATATTTGTATCAGTTATAGAAAAATAATTTTGGGAGATATTGATGAATTATAACTGATATATTTCATATTGTATTAGTAGTATGTTGCCATCAATGCCAAAGGAGAGCTTGATGAACTATAACTAATTGAATGTTTGAAGATGACAAATTTGATGATCACCGAGCTGCAGAAAGTAAATGCAAGGCATTAAATAAATTAATGTATTATATTGTCATCGATGTCAACTTGATATAGTATGATTTCTCATACACATATTTTCACATCACTTAAAGATCTAAAGAGACAAATTTTTTGTCGTTAGTAATCATGTACACCAAGAGGGTTGACGAACAGTGAACCCTGAGCATAAAATTTTAGAGTCTTAACCAATAGACAGTGTTACCTGAGCAAGTGATACCCAAGAAAGCATTACCGAGCTAACTGTAGTTGTCATCAAACAAAACTAAATTTGATGCCTGAGCTATCTGCACTAGTTACTGAGCACAAATAAAGTGTTGACCGACAGGAACTAAAGTTAGAAAATGACAAAACAACTTAGATGACAGAGCTATATTTAGAGTTAACTGATTGTTTGTTTATTTCTATCGATCAGTTAAAAGCTAAAGATAAGAAGGAGATTAAAAAGCATGTTTTATTCCAGAAGACAAGGAGAGATTTAGGAATAAAACTAAAGAAAGCATGGTGAGCTTTATGGATCAAGAAGTGATCAACGAAGAAAACAAGAAGAATGAATGGTGAAATCATGTGTATATAAAGAGACAAGTAATTCATTATGAAAACAAGAATGTTGAATATAATTTTGGTGAAGATAAAATTCTTCATGCAGATCTAATCATACATGCTGAAGGATAGAGCCAAGAATTTTGTAGACACCGAGCAAAAGAGAAGCAACAACATTCATCGAGCAGAAAGAAAGGGAGCAAAGGAATTGAAGAGAAAATTGATCAGAGAGGTATTATGAACTTACAATAGATCTGAAAATATAAAATATTGAGTTGTATTTATGAAAAAATCATTTACTATTTCAGTTTAACCATTGATTCAAAAAATCTCTTAACAGAGTGGGATTTAACCATCCTTATTATATTGAGATACATCCTAAGGAGTATCAAAAGGTTTTCATGTTGACAACGTAGTGAATTCTAGGTCAAGTGATAAACTGTTAGTTTTAAATCCTCTAACAAGGTCACACTTAACAGTGTGTTTGTAACCTTTAATATGGTTGGCTCTTTACCGAGCTCACTTCAGAAGAGTGAAAATTTTGGGTTACCAGTCCCAAGTGGTTTTTCTCTTAACAGGGTTTCCACGTTAAAAATCCCTGTATCAAATGTGTATATGTTTATTACTTTGATGTTTTGCATTACACATTACTAAAGTAGGATTGATCGGTAAACATTAAGGTTATTTACCAATATTCGGTAAAGGTTAAGGAAAAGGTAAAATGCTATTTTGTAAAGCTTAAGAAAATAAAAAATAGTATATTCATCGAGAAGTATATATATATATATATATATATGTTAGATTCACACAAGGCATACATCTTGTAGGACTGAAGATAACTAGAGGTTTTATATTAATGGTATAAAGTTTGGGTTGGCTTATTGGATTAATTTTTGAGGCCACTGATTCACCCCCCTCTCAGTTATTATAACAGTTCACAGTGATTAAAAATACTCTCCTTGAAGAGAAATATGCAGCTCTCACTCCAAAGACTAAAAGAATTAAAAAAAATTTGCCAGGTTGAGCACAAACCTTGTCACAGGAAAAGTAACCGCAAAAATTGCAACATAGAAACAAAAATAAGGTGTTCAATAACTAGAAGTAGAAGATTTTGAGGTTACTAAGATGGAACTGGGAGTCTTGAACCGCGACACAACAGACCACCTATTTAAATTTTCAGCTGGTCATATGTTGGGTCAGTCTCAAAAGGATAGTTAGGAAAAGAGAGAACTCAAACAACTTGTTATAACCATGGACAAATTCATCAATTATCTGAGAAATGTGGGAGCATTACCTTTGGTTTAGGATCTTCAATCATTTGATGCAAAATCTTCAGACAATTAGGAGTTATTAAAATAGATGCAAGAGGGGAGGGCCTTGGCGGAAGTGATGAACAACTAGATTGATGTTATTGTTAAAGAAGGAATTAAATTCATACAGGAGTTTTTTATCACCTACACAGAAGGAGAAACACTGCTTGGAGAGGTCCTAACTCTTACACCAGGATGGGGATTAGATAAGGCCAAATGTATGGCCGTCGTGTCTCAAGTGTACAAAGTGGAAGAATACGGGGTAACAAAGTTCTTATCATAAAATCCAATGAAGTCAATGGATCCCTGTATGTTATTCATGTTAAAGAATAATATGGGATGGAAAGGTTCATTATTCAAATCTGCAATCCTAAATGTACAGTTTATAAGGAAAAAGATAAAATAAATGCATGAAGATGCATTGAAGGATATAAAAGTGGTAAATCCTTTTGGCATTCTTCAATTTGAAGAGAGGAACCTAGAACCAAATACCATGGTAAAAAATTTTGAAGTTTCCATGTATGCAATCAAAGAAAGTGAAAACCCTATGGCTCAAGATCTCACTAGAATAGCGAACGTGGAGTTGATGTTGTACCTGAACAGAGGGAAACTACCTAAACAAGTAGAGAGAATTAATGAGCTTAAATAGGAAAATAATGTCTGCTGAGTGAAGCTGTTAGGATTGAAAAGCTTGCTTTCTCACCCGACGCAGGAGCTCATGAGTTCTTTCAAGAGCTGGAAATTAGTCAAGGACACCACATCGGATAACAAGAAATCAAAGGAACCAGAGTAGTTATCTATTAGTTATTTGCTTTAATAAGGGACATCTGTCCTAAGACTATTGTTTTGTTTTATTGTTGCTTCATAATCGTTTCTTTGTCGACAATCTGAGAGGCTGATTTTTCAGGGAGACCTCCCAGATTGTGAAGCTATTTATGCTAGAGTATAATAATTTTTAGGGGTTAGAACTTTTAGAGTTAGATTAAGTTTTTAGTACTGATAAGTAATAGTTTCTTTTTGGAGAACTAAGGAAAGAAGTAGTGATCTGAATATTTTTTTTGGATTTGAACTTCACAGTATGTGTGTGTGTGTAAAGTTTTGGTTTAAATCTTTGAGTTTAAGCTTGTGGTGCATTGATTCCTTTGTGAATTGATACATTGTTTACTTTGCATTATTTATCATATGTTTCATGATCATAAATATTTCCAAACTGATTTAAGTTATCCCTAAAATAGAAAATTAAATCTCAGGGAGTTGGAAAAACTATGTTTTTTAAAAAAAAAATTCTTGATCTTGTTAGAGTAATAGTCTATTGGGGTTACTAATTTAAATCATTATGATCTAATTAGTAACTTCCCTATTCACTCTAGTTTTCTTCAGATAACCTTAGGCAGTTTCTATTTCTTGTAGTTTCCCTTTTAGGGTTTCGGTATTCCTTTATAAGGAATCACCTCTTTGTATTTCGTAAGGAGATAGTTTTGTAAATCATTATTGTTGAATATAGAAATCATTTCTGTCAACATGGTTTTCCTGTCTCTGGCCTATCGGCCGCCATAACTTCCATTCTTCTGTCTTCTCTCTTCTATTTGCTTCTTCTTCTTTGTAACTATCTTGCATGCAGGTGTTCTTGGGTAGATTGATGTTCATCAATCTTAACATGGTATCAGAGCTTCCCTGCTGGTGACTGTTCGTTCTTCGTTGAAGCACAGAGGGTTTCAGAGGTTTTGCAGAAGGTTCAGTGTGGATTTAGGGGGGACCTCTATTTCTGGTCACTTTGGGCCCAAACAGACACTACCACTGCATCCAGAAGGCCCAAAAACCCCAGAATCCACATAAAGTTTATCCATTTTGAACAACTTGAACCTGAGGCAAAAAAAATTTGGTTTCCAGTGCCGTACAGGCACGGAAACCGAGAAAAAAATAAAAAAAACCCTTATTTTCAAAGGTTTTTTGGTGCAGTCTGTTCGAAAAAATTTCACCGCCGGTGGGCCACCCCCGCACCACCTCTTCCGGCTGCAGGCGCCCTAATCCACGGCCTCCGCTGGCGGTCCCTTCGGCCCCGCCGCCACCTTGCGGCACGCGCCGCCCTGGTTTTCTGCGGCCCCCGCCGCCGCTCTGCAGTGACCCCGCCACCGGACTCCGCCACCTGGCCTCTCCGGCCTCCTCTGTGCTCAGCCCCGGCTTCTCCTTCCACTACGCTCCGCCGGAGGTTTTCGTGCACCGCCCCGCCAGCGCCAGCTCCCGCCACCGCAGCCCGAGCCGCCCCGCTGATTCCGCCACCCCGGGGTTACACCTTTTGCATAGCCCCCGCGGGCCTTATCCTCCTTGCCGCAGGTCATATGATAGACTGCGGGCCAGGGTTAAGCCCCCGGCGCGCGCCATGCGCCCGGGGGCCCAAATTTTTTAGCCCCTGGGGGCATTTTGTAACCTTTTTTGGCATTTTTGGGGGTACCTGTCTGTTTTCGCTCTATAGGGAGCATACGGGGGTATTTTTCTGACTTCCATATACCGTCGGAAAGCTCTTTCCGAGACTTTTTGATGATGGAGGTTAGGGTTTTTGGTTTCACCATTTTAATAGTTTTTTTTGCTGTTGAAGTCTGATGTCTTTCTTTGCCTTCCGGGAGTCATATCTGGCTCATCCAGACTCCTTTTTTGGCAAACGAGATATCGTCGGAAAACTGATTCTATGTTCTATTTAGTGGCAGAGGTTATTCTTCCAGATTCTGCTCCAGGTTTTCACTCCTCTGAGTTTTGCAGTTTATGCACTCTGGTGGCGTGCTTGGTTCTACAGGTCTGGGGATCTCTTCTTCTGAGTTCATAGTTCACTCTTCTTTCTGACTTCTGAGCTTGCATGCTCTTTCTGATGTATCTTTGTTTTGTAAACACACTAAGATAAAGTGCCTTTTTCTACTTTTTTGGGATCTTGCACACCTGGTTCGATTTTTGTACCCGCACTGTGTTATAAAGTGCCATGGGGGGATTATGATGCATTTGCCGCTATAGGCGCATCCACTCTTGTCAAGTGAGCGTACCTTCCATGACATTAGCCCATGTAGTCTGTGTCTGTGACACCGCCCTTTCTCCTGTGTGTGTACTTTTATTGCACTGTTGGTGTTCCTGGTTCTTCTTCTCCAGCTGTTTCTGGTACTGCATTTCAGTGTTCCTGTCACCTCTCCCAGTTCAACATTATGGGGGGGTTCACCTGTTGGTTCTATTGCTTCCTGGTTTGATTGATCAGCTCTTCAGAAATTTTTCTTCTCTACCTGATCATGCACTTCAGTGAGGGTTCCAGCAGTATCTTCTGACAGAGTTTTCAGACATGCTTCGGAGATGCTTCTTGCTCTATTCTTGTTCCTTTCTCTGGGACATCTTTTACTTTATGTTTTGGGTACCTGATCAGGCCTAGTTGCCAGGACCCATCTTTCCTGCTTTCTGTAGTAGTTTCCTAGGTTTGGCTTCTCCCTAAGCTTATCTTAAGGGGGGGTGTTAGAGTAATAGTCTATCGGGGTTACTAATTTAAATCATTATGATCTAATTAGTAACTTCCCTATTCACTCTAGTTTGCTTCAGCTAACCTTAGGTAGTTTCTATTTCTTGTAGTTTCCCTTTTAGGGTTTCGGTATTCCTTTATAAGGAATCACCTCTTTGTATTTTGTAAGGAGATATTTTTGTAAATCATTATTGTTGAATATAGAAATCATTTCTGTCAACATGGTTTTCCTGTCTCTGGCCTATTGGCCGCCATTGCTTCCATTCTTCTGTCTTCTCTCTTCTGTCTGCTTCTTCTTCTTTGTAACTGTCTTGCATGCAGGTGTTCTTGGGTAGATTGATGTTCATCAATCTTAACAGATCTCATGTATAATTTCTGAAATTACCTCTATATTGAAGAGTATATGAGAGATCCTTAAGTGCTTTCAGGTAAAAGGTACATATGCGTGTAGTTTAATCATAAATTCCTTGAATATTTGTGAGAGGGAGTTGTACCTCATAAAATTCAAAGGGAAGCGATTACCATACAGTTACCCACTTGTTATGAACTGTTCATCTTTAGGATAGGGTGATAGAGTTAATTCATGTTTCATTTAATGTGAAGAAAAATTTGTTCACTAACAAAAATTATTACCAAAGATATTAATATTTTTAAAATTTCTTCTTTAACTTGCAAATTTAATTATGTGAGATCTTATATTCAAGTAAAATTGTTCAAAATTGATTTATAGTCAAAATTTTATTATAAGTATATTTAATAAAAAATAGAAATATTAAAAGAATATAACTATGAAAAAAATTCTATAAATCAGGTCTTTGAAATGAAACTAGTACAATTGGGTTTCAAGCATTGTCATTATCATTCATGTTAAGAGTGCTAACTAATTGAATTCAACAATACTTTCTAGTGTAGGTCTCCATCTATCAATACATTTTTCTCAACCTTCCTATTTGGGAAACTTTGGACTCCACATTTCAGAAGCTTCGGCACTAAATTTTTGGCAGATACATTCCATGACAAAAAATCAAGTTGTTGTTTTGATATTCTAATTTGACTCTCTTAAAACTATCAATTCCCTGATCCATAGGGACTTCATGCAAAGATTTTGTGAACTCACATTGTCAATTAGTACTTTGCTTTGTAGTCATAACTGGAAAATGTTCAAATATACTTTCCAATCAGTTGAATGGCTATAATCATTATTTGTCTCCACTACTTACTACTTTACTAGTGGCACATTTTATGAATTTCAGTACTCTTGAATATAATATCCATACAATTGAGGCTATGGATTTACAAAGATTAAACATAAACATTATATTTTGTAGTCAACAAATAACATATATCATCTAAAATTGACTAAAATGTCCAATTTTGGTCTATGCATGTTTAAAAGTTTCTACTCACCAAAGCATTTCCTTGCAGATTAAAAATCCTAACATTGAAAATACTAAATCAATGAATTATAAACAACAAAGTCAGGGGATGATAGTGACGATCAATTTAGATAAAACACAAGTAAAGTATACAAATTATAGAGACCATGTCACAAACTAAATGCACCAATGTGAGAACACATGAATTACAAATTGGAGTCTTCTAATTATCCCTCGGGCGTTGTTCCTTGTTTATTGTTGTAAGACTGTCGGAATGTCTGAACAATCCGACAACAAGTCTCACAAAAATAAGCCTACCAAATTAATTAGTCAGATGTCAAAATACTCATGCACTAATTTCTTCCCTATTTTTGCAAAGCATCATAATAAGGGATATGACTGGTTGATGCATATAGAAATAAAATAAACAGATAGTTATCTTGACTAGTATAACTTGTTTCTTTCTACCGAGTTCTAGAAATTAAAAAACTAGAAAAACATTTTATTCAGGTTTTCTTTGACTAATTGCTAGCAAATTTAATCGAATCAAAGATAAAGAAGACATTTTATTCAGGTTTTCTTTGACTAATTGCTAATGAATTTAATCAAATCATAAAAGTAATGAACAATGAGGCTAGTAAATTTTTTTAAAACTAGTTAAATTTTGTGCACTTATGTTTAAATTGTAAATGGTATTTTTATTATTAACATTTTAGATCATATTATATGATTTATCAATATTTTTATGATCAACATTTTGAATCAAATTACATATATAGTATGATCTAAAATGTTGATGATAAAATTACCACACACAGTTTAAACAAGAAGTGCACAAGAATTAACATTATAGATTGTGGAAGTTACTTGACTTCGTAACTAGTTAAAGTCAAAATTGCCAAAGGGATATAACTTCTACAAAATATTTTTTGTTGTCTTTTCCTCTTAGCATCTATTAGAGTTTATATTTTTGTTTGAGGTATTTTTTCATCTCTATGTCACACCATATCTTGGTGTCATAAAATTCTTGACCTTCCATATTTATTGCGGATCTAAAATTCTATCAACCCAGTGGTTTTAATGGTGTTGATGGTTTTACAAGTTTGGACAATGGATACTTTGTAACGCCCTGCCAGGGATCCCAAGAGAATTAACCTAGAACACATTACTATTTTACAAGATATTTTTTAATGTTTACAAACAGTAATGATAACAATGCAGAAGCAAAACAATGAATCATATACATACGCATAGATGCAACTCAAACATAGATTACAAATCTTGAGGGTTCCTTGACGTAGAGTTACTTTAAGAAAACTAATCTATGAAGAAAAACCAAAAAGAACGTAAAGGATACATCAACTAAAAACATAATATACATCTCATATAACAAGTTCCCATATACAACTAATACCCAAGGTATGCATAAAGAAAAGTATACACTACACAAGTCGCACTGTATGCAATAATGAATAAAAATACAACACATCCTCTGAACGGATGTCAACCAATATAAAAATAAGGTACAAATATACATCAACATGAGGGTATTTACAGCAAGTTGTGAACCAAAAAGGAGGGTATAAGTGGACACATTTTTTTTTAAATCGGGTAAACCTAAACTTGTAACAAACGTTTGAGGGTCATGCACTCAAAATAAGAAGATGTGTAAAAAATAAAAATTGTAGTACTTTGAATCTAGTTTATAAAATTATAATTTTTTTTTCAAACCGATAAGATTAAGAGTGTCAAACCTCAAGCGCATGAAAACATGTTCCTGATTCCTTCAGAAAACATAACATAGTTGTTTCTGTGAGCTATACAAAAGATATAGTTATATTTAGTATTTTTCAAATCCCTTTGGTAGGATGATAGGTAAGAGTAAGATCTAGAAGTTGTGTATTGTTTTGTAAATTTTTTATGAGTATTTTTTTTCTTGTGATTTTTTGAAGTGACCGCATCCTAAAATTTTGGTACCTATTCGTGCACTGGGCATAACTTGCATCAAAATAATAAAAAATGAATTTTTTTTTTAAAAGTGTATAGAATCAAGTTTGGAAAAATAATATGTAACTTATTTGTAATTTGGTTAAGTGTATCAAAATTTATTAAAAAAATGGTAGACATATGTTTGTGAGGACTGTCAAGATACTAGTAAAGAAAATTAAAGTTTACTATGCTAATGTTGTCCAAAAATAGAAAAAATTATATGGTTAGAAAGCTAAGAAGACGTATGAGATTATGGTGAAAATTATAGAGCTACCCTATTGACAAATTGCAAACCCGATGAAGGTAAAGTTGAGAATTCATCTTAGAATATGAAAAAACATCTAAAAAACAAAAAATGGAGGGAAAATGAGCCTCCAAGCCTTGGGTTATTTTCCAAGCCTCTTCCCAAGCCATAACCCGATGGGGTTTTTAAATTTCAAATAAATCGATTGGGTTCTGAAAAGAAAAAAGTACATTTTCAACTCCTGCATAGCCTGATCAGGTTCTACAAATTAAAATGCACAATTTTCACTTCTTCAAAACCCGATCGGGTTACGAAGAAGTAAAAATTATGCGTTTTACTCTCTCTCTCTCTCAAATGATTAATAATCTGAAATTTAGAGAGACAATGAGAATTATGGGGTTGAGAACATCTGAAAATAGTACTAAGAGAACCATTGTGAGAAATCTATTCGATGCATACTAAGCCATTAGTTTAAAATCACGCAGTAAAGATGCTAATGTTACTCGACGTGTCCGCACATCAACTATAATGGGAAAGGAAATGAAAAAATCTTGTATAGTAAGAAAAACAAGCAAGTCATTAAGGATAAGTATATCAACATTACAGAGAGCCTTACACAGGCGAGACAAAATTGAGGATCCAAACACTAATTCTCTTTGGTCATTCTCGAGTAGACTCCGATGCAAGGACAAGTTTGTTGTTGATGAATTAAGAACAATAATTGAAATTTTTTGGCATGATAACATAAGGGTTTCACCCAACCAAAGAGATGTTGTTAGCAGGAGAATCAGATCTACAAATTGTATGCCACATCCAAAATACTTTTATATGATACAAACACAATTTTATGAAAGATTCCTACAAAGGTTTCCTCAAATTAAAATTAGTCAAATATTTTTTAGAATGACCAAACCCTTTTATGTCAAGATTAATCATACACACACCACATGTTGTTGTAGGGTACATATCAAAATTTCCATGCATTATGATATATATCATCATGTTTCTTGTACTTTGCACACTAACACTATTTTTGTAGGAATGTGGTCTTCAAGCACCTCCTACATCATCAAGAGATTTTATGTCGATTGTATTATGAAATCGAGATGATGGTTGCATTTATTATAAGATGATGTGTTTGAATGGATCTTGTAGTTCATGCAGTGGTATGAGAAAGTTGTGGATATGTCACCATCTAGAGAGCACATATGAGATCAGAAATACACTAGTTTCTTTTGGAAAATACAAGACAATAACTTATGATCTAAAGGATTGAAAAGAACTTAAGAGGTGTGCGTTAGTGAAAAATGATATATGCGTAGCTAATTTTATGAAGATATTTAAAGAGAAACTAGTTTATCAGTACATACGTTATTCACATAGAGCTAGGTGGTTGGATGAGAAATTCAAGATATGTAAGGACACTTTTCCCCTTGGTACTATTGTCTCCATTTTTTATTTTGCTGATAATTACACACTTAAACCTCAGAATGAAGTGCAAGCATTGTATTTATATTTTATAAAAGTGATGATATTTGTGCATATAGAACTCTTGCATGCACATGATAGCACAGACCT
The DNA here is from genome assembly GCA_018584345.1 of Thuja plicata. NCBI lineage: Eukaryota > Viridiplantae > Streptophyta > Pinopsida > Cupressales > Cupressaceae > Thuja > Thuja plicata. The sequence goes on along the minus strand of MU223533.1, from coordinate 1,437,259 downwards.
AGATAGAAAGGTTTTAAGAGAGTATCACTTCTACATAAGTTACGATCACACACATTCATCAGAGTTTGTGCAAGGTTGCTTCAAATTTTTCTATGAGAATTTAAGGGAAAGAGGTATTGAGTAAAACCAACACATAATATGGTCAGACAATTGCACCTCACAATTCAAGAATACAAGGATACTCTATTGGTTGAGTAGGATGCATGTGACAAGTGGTGTTCAACATTTTTGGAATTTCACTAAGGCAGGGCATGGAAAAGGCGAGCATGATGGTGCAGGTGCATGTGTAAAAAGAGCTCTTGCCAAAGAGGAATTGAAGTACGAAGGTGGTGCATAGTTAATAAATGTAGAAACAATTGTGGGGTGGTGCAACTCTAGGATGAGAACAAGTAATGAAGGTAAGTATAAGGTTAATAGATTTTTTCGGTTGATAGGCAAGTCTAACATTGAAAACTATCTAGATTGTTGTACACTTACAGGATCAAGTGACATGCACTCGTTTAGAAGTTGAAATACAACACCATTGGGTATTTATACTAGATTAATGACATGTTTTTGCTTGTCTTGTATGAATTTTGTGTGGGAGGAATGCAAATCAAAAGAGTGGGTTGACGAATGGTCTTATAGACCATTGGAACTACTTGATACATATCAACTTCCTAGAGCACTACAATTGAGCCAGTTTGAAGCATCAACAGATTTTGATCACATATCTGACATAGTTGAACTAGGTAATTTGTCAATTTATTCTTCATTTTGAGATGAACTCTGTTGAACCTACTTTAAATCATTTTATTAGGTGGTTAAGTGTTTAGGGTGTTAAATTATCCCTCTATAAATTGTAGGTCATGTATATGCAGTTGTTGCATATGAGAACAATGAGGAAGGGACTGATTAATTTTTGTGGCATTGTATTGAGGGAAAAAATAAATTGACAACTATAGTCATTGATGGAGAGGGTATTGAGTACCCAATATGATCCATTTTTGTGATAGGGACATGGCTTAGAAGGCACGCTATCAAAATATAATGTGTTCTTGTTTGACAACTTTGAGACCTCTTACCATCATTATATTACACTTTATATGTTGAATTTTGTATTAATTTATGATTCTATGAAATGTAGGTACCCTATCCAAAAATTCAACAAGTGGTTGTTTGAGGACTATGAGACACATAGACATATTTTCCATTACTTGAACCTTATTTTTGCAACAAATATTGAATTGATAAAGTATACTGGTAGACCTTGTAAGAAGAATTTATGGAAGCTTCATGAATCTGAACATGAGGAAATACATGACACAATAAGGGTTAGAGCTGATCCAGAAGGTTCACTCAATTAGTTTTGGGCCATTATGAAGAATCATTCTACAAAATGGTAGAATTATTTTGACAAATTTGTATACAAATTTTGCGAAACAATCTAACTTCACTTTTTTATAAATATAAATGACTGTGAAGTAGTCTACATGCATATTTGGAGACCACATTTTGTATATTGAAAGAAGATCAAATTATATATAAAAGTGGCCATGGGTTGATTTGTATATACCGAGGGTCCACATTTTGTATAGTTTACTCTGTACCATTTAACTAAGAGGATATGAGTGAATTACGACTCATTACAATTATAACAATGGCTCATGCAATGGATGTCTCATGTTTCTCTAAAATATAATAATGGTTCATGTGTAGTATTTATGTATGTATGTTCATTTTCATTTATGTATTTATGCATGTATCTTTGTCATGCATTGTATTTATGTATGTATGTTCATTTTTATATTATATCTTTTCCATGTACTCTCTCTCTCTCTCTCTCTCTCTCTCTCTCTCTCTCTCTTCCAAAGAAACTACCTTGAAAATATTCTGTCAAACCAAAGTAATAGGCATAATCTATAATTAAAATTATGGTGTTATATGTTATGATTTGTGGACGTTTGAATTGTTTTACTTCTATTGCTGCCCAATTTGGCTTAGTGCATGTTTGGAACACTTCAGTATGACTTGCACTAGAATGTTCTTGATGCTTCACAAGAGAAAAAGGTCTCCCCTAGTGTTTACCCAGCCAACTAGAGTTGATGGTTTGGTCCTACGATGAATGGTTTGAAAGATGCACCATTGAGCAACTTTCAATTGAGCAATAATGCAACTTTTTGCACCAACCGAGATTGGGTTGCCAAATGGAATCCGAGTGGAATCTCCAAGAACTAATCCATGTTATTGTAGGCCTTCCCAAGATAGTCCTTATGCACTTTAGAGATCTTTGATATCTCTCACGAGGTCTGAGATATGGCTCTCCAAAAATTGTTGCCCAATTTGGCTTAGTGCACCTTGGGAACACTTCAGTCCAACTTGCGCTGGAATGTTCTTGATGCTTCACAAGAGAAAAAATGGTCTCCCCTAGCATTTAACCAGCCAACTAGAGCTGATGGAACTTACGGTTTGGTCCCATGATGAACAATTTGAAAGATGCACCATTGAGAAACTTTCAACTAAGTAACAATGCAAATTTTTTGCACCAACCGAGATGAGGTCGCCAAATGGAATCCAAGTGAAATCTCCTAGAATTGAGCCATATGCTTGTTTTCCTTTCCAAGAGGTCCTTTTACACCTCACGTATCTTTGATATCTCTTACGAGGTCCAAGATATGGCTCTCCAAAAATTGATGCCCAATTTGGCTTAGTGCACCTTGGGAACACTTAGGTCTGACTTGCGCGCGAATGTTCTTGATGCTTTGCAAGCCAAAAAATGTCCCTTAGAATTTACCTGGCCAAATGGATCTAATGGATCTAATGGTTTGGTCCCATGACAAATGGTTTGAAAGATGCGTCATTGAGCAACTTTCAACTGAGCAACATTGCAACTTTTTACACGACCTAAGATCGGGTCGCCAAATGGAATCCGAATGGAATCTCCCAGAACTGATCCACTTTCTTGTAGGCCTTTCTAAGATGGTCCTTGTGCACTTCATGGATCTTTGATATCTCTCACAAGGTCTGAGTTATGGCTCTCCAAAAATTTCCACCCAATTTGGCTTAGTGCACCTTGGGAACACTTGGGTCCGACTTGCGCCGGAATGTTCTTGATGTTTGACAAGAGAAAAAAGGTCTCCCCTAGAATTTACCTTGCCAACTGAAGCTTATGGAGCTGATGGTTTGGTACCATAATGAATGGTTTGAAAGATGCATCATTGAGCAACTTTCAACTGAGCAATAATGCAACTTTTTGCACCAACCGAGATTGGGTGGCCAAATGGAATCCAAGAGGAATCTCCCATAATTGAGCCACATGCTTGTAGGCCTTCCTAAGATGGTCCTTTTGCACTTCTCTAATCTTTGATATCTTTCATGTGGTCTGAGGTATGGCTCTCCAAAAATTTCTGCCCAATTTGGCTTAGTGCACCTTCAAAACACTTGGGTTTGACTTGCGCCCGAATGTTCTTGACGCTTCACAAGAAAAAAAGGTCACCCCTAGAATTTACCCAACCAAATGGAGATAATGGAGCTGACGGTTTGTTCCCATGACAAATGGTTTAAAATGAAAATAATGAAAAAGTTGCATAGCAACTTTTAAAATTTGCTTGACAACATTTGTGCAACTTTTGACAATGTTGCAAAATGTTGCTTTTAGTACCTCTAGACCTATTGAAAGGACTTAGAAGACCCTTAGATCCTATAGTAGGACCTTTATTAGACCAAAAATATCAAACCTACCTATTCTATCATAGTTCATGAGTCTAATTAGACTTAGGTTTATAAAGACACCTTAGATGGATGGAATTTACAATGAGACCAATCTAATCAAAATGAATGGTTGATCTCTAGGATCTAACCATGATTACAAATATGTGAAGATGAACCCATGAAGACTCATATCCATGACTAGTGTTGCTTGGGTTCCCTACACCAAAGACCCCTATAACTTCCCAGGTGTACCCAAGGAACTTATATGTTTGAAGTTGCTCAAGGGGCTCAAAATCGCATAAAACATCCCTACATTCATTGTCCAAGAATGAAAACGAAGCTCTCATACTCTATATTTTAGTCATAAAAAAACTTACAATAACAAACATAAATTCACTTAAGTCATGGAGTGTATACATATAGATCATGAAAGATAGACCTAAATACAATGTAGCACATCAAGCATTAATTAACTTAAATCATAAAATTGCTTATGTCCTAGAGAAAATATGTAGTACATACATTACGAAGCATAGACATGAATTCACTTAATTCATTCACGTAGGTCGTACACATTAATTTAAATTATTATTCATATATATGAAGTACACACACAAGTACATTAATTTATAGAAACACACATGCATATAATCAAGTCATGTGAAACAAGAATACACTTAAGGCATAAACATCCAACCAAAAAATTCAAGGATCAAATTTTAAGTTTCATATATAAAAAAATGAACAATAATAGCTTACATATCAATACATGGCATACATGCCAAATCCATAATAGAGTTACAAAAAAGTGACATCAATTATGTCCAGGTCGATATATACAATGTACAAATGTCACACACACACACACATACAAAATTTGGTCATTAAATGACCACAACTAGATCTATACAATGTCTCGATATATCTATGACTATGGTGGATCATCAAAATTGAGCTTCTTCATAGCAGAAATTGGGTCACTAAGTCTCTGCACAAAAACAATTCAAATGCTAAGCCATATATCTTATCTCTAAATAATATCAAAATAAATAAATATTGGGTTGTAATTTTTTGACAGTTGAATCATTAATTATCTCATCTCTTTGTCCTATGCTTGGGTTGAATGATAAAAAAAAAGGGCTCCATCATGGGTGAGAGGGACTCCTAGAAAAATGGTGAGGTAGAGGAAGGATGGGCAGTGGTGAAGGGTCCTATAACAGGAAAAATAAATAATACAAAACACATGTTATGAACAAGAAATTATAAAAAATAAAAAATGCATGGAATAAAAATAAAATGCATACCACAACATGAATTGGAACTCCTATGCTGGAGGGAGCCAAAACCATTGATGAATCAGTTTGGACCTTTTCTTGTATGGTAAAATAGAAAAGATGTTATAGTTGAGAAATACTAGATAATGCAAAAAATGTATACACTAGATAATACAAATGCATACTAAACCCTCAACTGGATCTCTTATGCTTGGGCTGAATGATAAACAAAATGGGCTCCGTCGTGGGTGAAAGGGACTCCTAGAAAAATGGTGAGGTAGAGGAAGGACGGGCAGTGGTGAAGGGTCCTATAATAGAAAAAGTAAATAATAAAAAATAAATTTTATAAACAAGAAATACTAAAAAATAAAAAATGCATGGACTAAAAAGAAAATGCATACCGTCACTGGATCTCCTGTGCTAGGAAAGGGATACTTAGGAAGTGGAGAAGGGTTCGCCTCATCTTGGGCAGCTATGACCAATTCTTGTATGAAAAGTCATAGAAAATGACATACTAATAGAGGAACATGATTTCTAAAATATTTTGAACAAACAAGAATGAAATTAAAAGTAAATATGAAAACATGTTACCTCCTCCCTCTCTTGAACATCAGCAGTGTCTGGGGCATTCATTAGTTTAGTAAAAACCAATTGATTCTACATGTATACAATAAACAAGTCAGGTGCATTCATCAATATAGACTACATTGAAATGCTCATAATACATTTCAACAAATATACTCAAATTAAACTTAATTACCTTTTTTTTTTGTTTCAATGTCCCCAATGATTTCTTCCTCTTTCCTAATGACCTTGAGCTTGGTGGGGTAGGCTAACAAAAAAAAAATTAATATAAGAGAAATAATATCGTACCGCATGGGTTCAATTAAAATTATAAATAAGAGGTGTGCAAAATATGATACCACATAGCTCTGTAAGCCAAATTCAATGTTAGAAAGGGTGACATCATCAATCTCAGAAATCTGGGCCCTTGACAAGCCCTATAAAAAACTAAATAAATATATAAGCAATAGTTTACAATGAAGATTATGACTCACTTGAATTCCACAAATGCTTATGCTCTACAACTCTATTATTACAAGTTTATAAAAAAAAATTGCGAAACATTATTACAATGTAAAAAATTTCTCTTCTTTTACACACAAGGCTATTCTTTAACAATTTTTTAGTCATAGTTAGAGAAGGATGGTTGAGATTGTATTCATGGAGGTCAAAGGTTAGGACAACTTTTGTAGCAGGTAATATGACTAGTGTAGCCTGGAAGTGAGTATGTTTTAGTGTGTTTACCCTTAGCATGGGGGGATTTGGAGTGCTTTTAGGTTGAGAGTAGGTGGTATGGGAAGTGATGAAAATATTTGGGGTTCTTTTGAACCTAGGGTGTAGATGGGTTCTTTTCTATGGTGAAGATATAGACTAGAATATGGGGACTGTCCTAGTATGACAGTGAAATGCCAGAGAGTAGAGTTTACTAAACTAGAAAGTGAAAGTGATTTGAGCGATAGGATAAGGACCTTGTGATAATTTTAGGGGTTCTTGGGGTGTCTTAGAATTTATATGTTGGGAATCTTTAGAAGGCCATAGAGGTGTATTAAACAATTGAGGACATTCACAATCAGTGAAAAATTAGAGATTGTATTCATGATTTTGAACAAGAAATAAGAGTAAAAGAATGATGGTTGGATGTTCCAGATGATGTTCAAGGTTGATTCAGAAGACAATAAGTGATTGGTCAGGGTATGAGTCTATGTATGAATTCAACATTGTTTTAATTGAGTCCAAGGATGGAGGGCATGAGTTCTAATCAGTTTGAGTCATGATGGCTGGACAAGGAAGTGGACTTGTCCAAAAGCCAGGGATCTTTGTTGAAGCCTTTTTGTTCAACCTAATTCCTATTAGGAATAACAGTCCACAAGACAACTGAGAGGGGGGGTGAATCTATTGTGATATAGATTATTAAACTTTAAAATTTATAAACTAAATCTGCAAATAAAAATAACATAGTAAATGCCAACACCATAACACAATATTTGTTGTTGAGGAAACCCTGTTAAAGGTAAAACCCCAGTGGGACTTAACACTCACAAGTAATGTACTAAGAGTATAGTAACCTTGTTAAAATATTTAGCCCTCTTAGGAGCTTATTACAACATTACAGTACATAGTCCATTTTAAGAGACAAATCCTGTTAGGAGTCAAAATAAATAGTAGGCTCACTGCCAAAGAACACTGCCCAAAGAAGGTTAAAGCCACCCTCAAGGATTTGCAATCCAAACAAGTGTATAAAGAAAATACACAATCCAGTGAACTGTCTAATAGAAACTGTCTTTGCTTGGTCAGTTTCAATGAAGTACTCTTCTCATAAACTTTTCTCTACATCCAACAGCCATACAAGCCTCGCAACTTTCACTTCTTCTTTCCCTTTTAATCTCTGTCACATCTTTTCAAAAGAAAAGATCACTCATATATACTCTCTTACAATAATTCATTAGGTCAGCTAGTTAAGCTTTCCTAATACACACATAATTAATTAGGTCGGCCAATTAAGGCTTTCCAATATACAAATAATTATTTGACACCTTGCTAAGATACACACGGTACCTATAACAAGTAAAAATTATTTACAATCCATCAATTATGCTTTCAGATCCGCAATCCACGCTCATAATTCATTTTACATGCTACATGTCTAAAGTCGGCCAGCAAATAGGTATCCTTCAGAATACCACCACAGCTAACGTCGCCAATAACCAACTACAATCACACTCAACCAATTATTTCAACATATTTCGATTGTCCACCAGTAAGCTCACATCATCTAAAATATCTTCACCAGAAAGATATACTAGAAACACAGAGACCTGCTCTGTCCAGAATCACAGTTATAGTCCAGAAACCAGTCTTCACCAAATCAAATGTAACATCTGCAATATGAAACATAAATCCAAGTGACCTTAGGAATAAGGTCAACACACATCATTCTGCATAAATCCAACTTCAATAATTCTGAATCATCTATATAGTGTCTATACATTTCTTCCAGTCAAGTAACCAGTCTCTCCTCTCCGCAAAAATATATGTTGACATCAGTGACAAAACATGAATATCAAAAACATGATCAGTAACCAAAACTGATATCATCCAAAAATCTCTCCCTTTGGCATTGATGGCAACATATGGGAAAATCCATATGCATCAAACCAAAAGTACTCTCTCTCAATACAATCTTCTCACTATCCTCAACACAAATTTCTCAAAATAGTAGGGATTTTCACATAGATTCCTTCCCCCTTTGGCAACAATGGCAAAGGGTGCCATAAATCATCTGTAGTCTTTGGTAAGGTGTATCTTTTTCAAATCTTCATGTCCATCAACCAGGTGCAAGATCACTCAAATATACTCCATAGTGTTCTCCTGCGATCACTCCCACTAAGGAGTAGATCCATACATCAAGTCCAAAGAATGCTATAGCTTTGAGATCCACTGGACTGATGCACATCTGCATCATTTAATTACCATTGGGAGGGGCCACCACCTGAAGCATACCTTTGAGATATTCAAAAGCATCTTTTGGAAATTTTTTAGTAAATATATCTTCTATTTGTTCCTTTGTGCTAATATACTCCAGTTTAATCTCTTTATCTGCTACCTTCTCCCTCAAGAAATGATACTTAATAGAAATATGTTTAGTCTTTGAATGCATTATAGGATTCTTCAACATATTCAGTGTGCTAGTGCTATCACAATGGATAAGCACTGGTTCTTTGAAAATTATTCCAATGTCCTTCAATATTTGTTTCATTCAAACAACTTGTGTACAGTTTATTGCAGCAACAACATACTCTAACTCAATAGTAGATTGAGCAATACAATTTTGCTTCTTGATCAACCAAGAAACCAATCTTTTTCAAAGGAAAAATGCACCACCACTTGTACTCTTCCTGTCATCCACATTACCTACCCAATCAGCATTAGTATAAGCCTGCAAAGTAAAATCTTCTAATTTTTCATACCACAGTCCATATTCTATTGTCCCTTTCAGATATTTGAAAATTCTTTTCACAACAGCAAAATGTGTCTCTTTAGGATCTTCCTGATATCTTGCCACAATTCCAACTGCATTGGTAATATATGGTCTGGTGGGATTTAGATATTGTAGACCTCCAATCATCGATCTATACTTAGTCTGAAAAGAAATTTGAGTCTCATCACTGTTAGTCAGTTTGTTTCTAGTCACCATAGGTGTCCCAATAGGTTTACAATCTTCCATTCCAAACTTTTTCAACATTTCCTTAAGATACTTGGTCTAAGATATAAAAATTCCATTCTTACTCTGATTAATTTGCAAACCAAGAAAAAATTTCATCTCACCAATCATTGACATCTTGAATTCATTTTCCATTTATTTAGAAAACTTCTTACTCATCTTATCATTGACTCCAAAATGGATATCATCGACAAAAAATTCTTTAATCAAGATTCCATCTTCATCAGTTCTCAATTATAAATTACCATCTGTATTACCTTTTTTGAAACCAAGATGAAGTAGATATTTGTCCAGTCTTGCATACCATGCTCTTGGTGCCTATTTCAGTCCCTATAGTGCCTTCTTCAATCTGTAAACCATGTTTTCATCATATGTCAAAGGAAAACCATCAGGTTGCTCAATGTAAACTTCTTCTTCTAGATCACCATTCAAGAATGCTGACTTCACATCCATATGATAAACCTTAAATTCTTTGTGTTAGAACTTAATCTTTCCTTGGTTGAAACTATGTAATTAAAGGATAAACCAAGGTATCCTTATTTGTATTTGTCCTCTAGTCCAAGTAGGAGGACATGTCACAATTTTGTATTTCCTTTAATAAGAAAAATAGATATTCCTCCTTAAGAGGAATCTCACATTTGTCACACACATAATATGAATGTGGCATTCATAGAAGATGGGAGTTACATGCAAACTCCTCAACTCATCTCTACTTAAGAGATGCCTCGCACACACTTACTTAAATAATGTTCTCTATTCTTTCACTTCTCCTTCATTTCTCATTCTTTCTCTCCATATTGTAATGAGCTTTGTGCTCCATTTCTCTCTTCTTGTTTAGGCTTTGAGCCTCATTCATAATACACAAGGTGTTTTTCTTTGCTTTTCCCCTTTCAAAAATCTTTGAGTTCTTGTTGTTGTTGGAGTACTTTGGAGATCTTTTGGGTTGATACTTTGGAGCAATTTCTCTATCTCTCTGTTTCTCTTGGTGATCTTGGTAACTTCCTTCATGCACTCATACTTGGATTCTTTCATTTTCTCTACTTTTTATGATTCCTAACATGGTATTAGAGCAGGTTTAATCCTTATTTGTTGAGTGTTGCATGTAGGGGAAGTTGAAGAATATTTCAGTTGTGAAGGAGAAAGAACTTTTTTTGTTATCTAACCATTGTTTTGCAGGTTTTTCCTTCATTATTTTCTTGCAATCTAACATATTTTTCATTATTCTTTTAAATCTAACTTTTTTTTGCAATCTAACCTCTTAGTTTTGGATGGCTTGCCGCCAGATCTAAGCTCTATTCACCTTATTTCAAGTTTTATTTAAATCTAACATACCCTCTGTCGGGAGAAACACAAGGGATTTCAAGTTAGCTTATTCTATTTCAGCTTTAAATCTATATTAAAATTTGTTTCTATCAATCTATATGCAGGTTTATCTCTTGTTTAATCTCTCTATTCTTTCAGAGTCTCTATTTTTTTCTCTGTAGATTTATATATTTATCATAGCTCTCTATTTTATTTCATCTCTGGTTTATATATTCATACCTATATCTAATCCATCTTTGGTTATCTTTGATTTTATAAAATCTCTGCAGGTTTATATATTTATATATTTCTCTAATCTTTGTGATATTGCGCAACATTATAAACATCTGTGCATTTAATATTACAAATCTATTATATATCTATTTATCTCTGTGTTCCTTCATGTCCAGCGCAGCCTGGCATTTTCCTAGCGCAGCATTTACCTTGCATATTGCGCAACCTGCACTTCTCACTTCTCAGTGTTTGTGAGTTTGGAGGTTTGGCTGCTTGTTAGTTTGTGTTCCTTCACATTTCTCTAGTGCTGCACCTCCCTTCCTTTCTAGCGTAGCATATATTATATCTTATTAGAAACTATTTTATATTGCGCAACTTTTATATATGTTGTTTTGCTACCCCTCTCCCATTCATATCTCACCAGCATTGAGATTCTGGCTTTTGCGCAGCATTTTCTGATATCTAGCGCAACATACTTTGAGTTTTTTGGTTACATTGTGCATCATAGTCCATAGTACCCTTGCGCAGACTATTTTACTTGGAAGCTATCTTTCTTACTATTACTTGAGCAGTCTATTTATGTTATTTGGTTGCGCAACATTCAATTTGGACCATTTCTTCATATCCTTCAGCGCAGCTTTTCTATCTCTCTGCGCTTTCTCCTTTGCAGTCTTCCCTTGGCTCGTTCCATAACGTTCATTGGTTGGAGTTTGTATTATTGTTTACTGGTTATATTCTTTTCTGACTTCTACAGGGGTGTGGATTCATCAGAAGATCTTCATATTCTTTGATTCATTCTAGTTTCTTATCTAATTTAAGATTTAGTTTGAACGATTCTTTACTTCTTTGACTCATTTTAATTGTTTAATTTGGTCAAATCTTAATTTACTTGAATAAGTTAATTGCTCAAACTTTTTTCATCTATAATTACTTCAGTTTATTAATTTTGTTCATCAACATTAACAATTAGTTCATTTCTTATAATTTTTTAATAAGCATTTGATTTAAATAAAATTTGTTTACATCAACTTGGTTATTCAAATCATTGTTATTAATTGCTTTTTAATTCTTTTTAATCCAAGCTTCACTTAATATTAATCTTAGTTTTTTTAAAAAAAAAAAAAATTAAACTTAAAAAGTTTAAACGTTCATTCATTCTTCCTGCTCCATTTTTAACTTAATTCATTTCATTTATAAGCTTTCTAGATCATTTATAACCAAAATCTATTGGTTCTGTAATTCGTTGCAATTAAAATTTGTTTCACCATTTATATTAAAAATTTAAACTTTGTTTAATATCTTTATTTACCTATTCTATTGTAAGTTAACATTAAGTTAAACTTATTTTTCTTAATCTTACACATTATATATTCACTTTTATTCACTTTGTTTAAGTAAATTTGATCATTAATCATGTCTACTCTTATTCCTGAAATCAAGCTAAATATCTCTAATTATCATCAATGGAAAACTCATGTTTCATTTTTATTTCGATTTAAACACCTTCTTGAAGTTGCTACAGATGCTTCCATTGAACTAGCTACCTCTGCTTCACAAGCAGAAAAAGATGCATGGAAAACAAAAAATGAATAAGCCCTTGGTTTGATTGGTCTCTCCATCATCCTTGATCTTTATGTCCTAATTGGACATTGCACCAAAGCTCATGAAGCGTGGGCCATTTTGCAACAGACGTATGAAAGCTCATCATAATCTCGTAAGATTCAACTCCAAGACAACTTGGAGGACTTAAGGTATAATGATTTTAAAAATATGGATGAATTTTTACTCAAGTTTTATGCAGTTAAAATTCAACTAGCTGGTGTTTATGTTAGTTTAAGTGATATTAGATTAATTACAATTATTCTTAAGAAATGTCTTCCTAAAGAGTTTCAAAAATTTATTACTAACAATCACTCACAACTTGCTATTCCTACTTTAGCTCCTCATTTAACTTATGCTATCTTTCAAAATTTGTTACGTCAAGAGGAGGCTAAATTATTTTAACTTGGTACTATTATGTCTTTTGAACATGCTTTTGTTTCTAAAACTCCAAATCATAGTAATAAATCTCACACTTCTAATAGTAATCATCATAATAATAATCATTATAATAATAATTATTCCAATAACAACAATAACTATATGTAAAGTATAAAATTTAGCACAAGAAGGATTCCCTAAATAAGATTTATGCAATATAGTAAAGCGAGATCCTAAGACCAAATTTATGTTTTCTTACACTTAAAAATTATGATAAAATAGCTTGAGGAACACATAAGAAATAAATGGACAAGACACCTACCTCATAACATATCAGATCTGGAAAAACTCATTTTTTAAAGTCTGTATTGAGTTTCTAGAAAATCTGACAGTTGATACTGAATCGAAATGCAGAGATGAACAAAACCCAAAAATTGTTTTCCGTTCCAATCTCGTCTTATGAAAAAGGTCGACCTTGACCCATAAATGTCAACCCTAGCCCCATAATGTCAACCCTGACCTGCACAGATTTGAAAGTGACTTTGTTAGTGGATCCTGAAAGTAAGTCAAAAAGGGTATCCAGATCTGGTCTCTGATCTGCTGTTCTGCACCTATAACTCCCGAAAACAACACCTACAAATATTATCTGAAAAGAGGGATTTTGGGGTGGCTATATAGGGTTTTGCCTTAGTCAAACCCCTATTTTGGTGATCTCCACCTCCATGAATAGCCAAATATAGAATGTAATGTGTGTTTGTATTAACCTCTTGAAGAGAGCTTGTAAATATGCAATATCAAGATCTAATCTTCTAGATTAACAATCCTAACATAACATGGAAATGAGAAAGCAATGCATAGATTTGAATATGACAAAGAAAGCATACCAAGCCCCCAAGGCTAAAGTATTCCTATCAACTCACAATTCGTAATTGCTACCCCATGGTAATGTCCTTTGAATGCTTGAATGTTGAAAATAGTAGATCTAAAGAGAGAGCCTTCTTGCTTTAATGAAGATCCACCATATGTTATCCTTCAAAATGCTTGATAGAAGATGATGATATGTCCACCTAGCTTGTCCTTCTATATCATCCTCTTTCTTATTTGTGTCATTTCATCATGTCCTCTACCAATTTCATCTCATGATCAAATGAAGGCAAAAGAGAGTGTTTATATAGAGATTTCAACATAGGCCTCCTAGGGAAATTCAAGGGATCCAAATTCAAATTTCACCTCCAATCATGATCCAATCACATTTTCCAACTAAGGAGAAAACATATTAATTCAAATATCAGAGAAAACACTTTCGCATCTAAACCTGAGGACCTATTTTAAGTTTTGGGCCCCGATAAGCTCTAGATTTGAAAGTGGGGACCACCACCTAGAAAAGGTCTATGTCAACCTTGACCCTAACCTGAGATTTCAGGTAGGTCACCAGGAAGTTGCAGAAAGGTTTCCAGATCATTCGGGGACCTAGAAAGGTAGGGGAATGTGCCAGAGTGTTTAAGAAGGCCTAGAGGCCCAGAGAGAGAGTAGGATGAGGCCCAAGAGGACCAATACATAGATCCTACCTAGATAGAAGAGCCATGGAGAGAGAAATCTAGGAGAATCCACAAGATCCTAACCCTAACTTCATCTATACATGTATAATCAAGCACAAATGCAAATCTAATATGCCAACCATACTAAATGAGGGTGCTAAGTCTATCAAAATGGAAGTGCTTCCATTTTAAGATGATACATTTATCCCCCACTTTAGCTTAGATATGATACTACGTGAATATGCAAGCTAAAGTAATAAAACATCATAAAGTATAAAAATGATATAGCTAAGCCCTCAATGCAAAGATCCTACAAGAAACCACTAGTATCAGTGACCTGCAACACACGAGGTTAATGAAAATCTAGAAAGCACCTAAGTCTTACTATGATGATCTTGAGAAGTATATAGAACCTCTTATGCCCCCCTGATTCGGCTTACTAATTTATGGAAGGTGAAATAAGGTGATAAGGTGATTACTATATATTGAATATGTAATTTGTTGAAAAAGTCCTTTTCTAAACTAGTTAGAAGGGTCCTAAACATTCCTAAACTGATTTAAGATGTTAGGTATCTAAATCACAATTCCAACACCTCTGACAGCACTAAAAACAGAGCTACCAAACTCAAGTTACGATGAAAAGAGTAGATGTCTATGTAAATGCATATGAAGGAAACATTCGAATTTAACCTAAATATTCTAAAATGAAACCCAAGAAAAGCCCTAATTTACTATCTATAAATAGGAGAAAGAGACACTTACTACCTCATTTTTACCATTTGCAGAGTTTGAAGGAGGAGATAGGATGCCGAAGAGAGAGGAGTTCTGAGCGAGCCGCATGGAGGTCCTGAGGGAGTGCCTAGCCAGCCGACAGCCACTGCCTGAGGTATGCACTTATTTCCAATAACTGTGATTGAAATTTTGATGTTTTTATAGGGAAGGTTGACCCTGACCCAATAAGGTCGACCCTGACCCATAAAGGTCGACCCTGACTAGGGAGGTTCTATCCTTTTTGGGGCCAGGTCGACCCTGACCCATAAAGGTTGACCCTAACCCATAAAGGTCGACCTTGACCCAAAAAGGTTGACCTTTACCAGGTCGGGTGGGTACAATAGATGTTTGATGCAGAAGTACTGATATGATCCATATTTTTGCTTGCAAGATCTAGTTTTTCTTTGAGAGCATCCCTTTGGAGGGTTACTGTTATCTGTCAGAGGGAATGTTGCTGAGCTACAACAGGATGAGATACAGTTATTGAGAGATGTAGGATTATACTGGGTAGTAGTCCTACCATAGCTGAGGTTCCATCTACCTATGATATTGGCCCTAGTAGAGAGATGGGATGAGGATACATGCTCTTTCCATCTTCCATCAGGAGAGATCACAGTCACACTGGAGGATGTGTATAGGATCCTGTGGCTTCCAGTCTGAGGTGAGCCTGTAAGACCAAGAGGGCCACGGGATTCATCCAAGGTTTTTGTAGATATGGAGTATTGTTTGGGATGGGTAGCACAGATGAGGACCCGATCAGATTAGATATCATTGGCAGCCATACTAGCAGGTCCGACACCCTTGGTACAAAGGGTGATGTTATGTATACTTGCTTTGGTTGTAGTTCCCAACACAAAGGGTACAATATTTTTAGCACCATTCACCCATCTTTTACGTAGGATGGAGAGTGAAAGGGTCACTATCACATGGGGCAATAGTATGTTAGCCCATCTTTATCATGATCTGAGTCAGTTAGTGAGGTACCAGCGGGAGAGTCTTACAGTGTGCACCCTACTACAGGTTTGGATGTTTGAGCATTATACATGTACACGACCATAGGGTACTCCTGTGATGGTAGATGTGAGCACACCTAGAGCCTTTGCATATCCACTGGCAGATGTATGGAAGCATGAAGATATCCTCTTTTGGAGGGTATGCTTTGACCATATCCCAGGTAGAGATGTGATATGGAGACCTTACTGTGAGATGGTAGAGTGGCCGGATACTTGACATCAGTTGAGACACTCATAGTAGCATAAGCTATTGGAGGGTCCAAATAATCATGTCATGATGCTGTATTATTATGATAGAGTAATGAGACAACTTGGTTTGGTATAGGGGGTTCCTCATACAGTACCTCAATATGTATATCCTACGAGATACTATCAGAGACTCAGTGCCATATGTCGACCGATAGTAGCTGATATTGTGGATAGTGAGATGGATGAGACCGAGGATATAGAGGTAGCACCTAAGATATCCTATGCCGGTGTGACCAGAGAGTATATCAGATACTGGAGTTTACAGGGGACCCATCCTATCTTCCCCGATGACTACCCCATAGGTGATCCAGGTCCTTCAGAGAGGCATCATCAAGGAGATGACATACCAGTAGGAGAGGAGGAGGAGGAGGTTTAGAGAGATGAGGAGGAGCCTCCCCTTGGGGGAGATCCTATGGAGGAGGAGAGAGCAGAGGAAGAAGCAGCAGAGATGCCCCCAGGTCATGGTACAGACATCGGTGATCATCCAGTCTATGCTACACCCCTGAGATCACAGTGACCTCCTTGAGCACATACAAAGAAACCACCACCGAGACCTAGACAAAGTGAGTGAGGGGAGAGTAGTCACTCCATGCCCCCACCATCTAGACCTTTTAGTGATGTCCAGGCTGGAGATCCAGGTATGATATAGCTTTAGAATGTCTTTGAATAATGATTTTATCCTAGAAGAAGAAATTGAGTAAGCTTTACATTTTGAATTTTGCAGGAAGTGTAGCAGAGTGGAGGAGCTTTGTATCTGAGGTTTTGAAGGATACATGTATATCCTACCACTTTCCAGCTAGTGAGAGAGAGTCCTGTGAAGGACAAAAAGATCCCGAAAGGCATGCAGATATCTTCCTAAGTGTGCGGTGATATTTTATGCAAGGAAAGAGAAGAGAGATTGATGGCTGACTTAGAGAGAGCCCAGGAGTGGATCCAAGAGATGAGCATATCAAGGAGTCACACACGAACTACCATTCCAAGATCCTTAGCCTCATATCATAGATCTGAGAGATCTGAGAGCCACCGACCTTCAGAGCATAGAGATAGAGATTGATAGATATGGCCCTTTGTGCCATATATGTATTGGACTCAAAAAGTTTATTTATGAAGAAAACTTTGTTTTTGGAACAATTAGTTCTATGGTTGATTACTTTTTTACTTTCATCAATGCATAAAACTTAATAAAAGAAAGAGGAAAGGAAAATATGTATGAATGCATTCTAAATTACATAACTTATAAAATAATTATTCTATAAGGAACACATACATACATAAAAAAAATGATTATTTAAGGATAATAATGTTTGAGATGCATGATATTAATAGGTTCCCTAAGAGGAATGTCATTCATATCAGTGATTTTATAAGCACCTGAAGTAAAATCCTCAATTACTACAAAGGGTCCAAGCCAATTTGGACTAAAATTTCCTTTTTCACCACGTAAAGCATTCACATTTCTTTGATTCTCATATAAGACTAAATCACCCACCGAGAATGACCGTTCAATGACTTTATGATTATATTGTTTTTGGAGTGATTTATGATAAGCTTTAATGTGTTCCAAAGC
>MU223533.1:1391178-1415031 GCA_018584345.1 Thuja plicata | reverse complement strand
TGAAGTAATTCCCATAAAGATATCTTAGCGGGAGTAGTGCGTAATTGTTCCACTAAGTCATATTCCTTAAAGGAAGAAGGTAACCTAGGTGCTTGAGGAAGCACGGGTTGAGAAGGAGGTAAAGTTGTTGGGACAATAGGTTGAGGATTATTTCATGTGCGATAAGCATGCGAAATGGAATCCATGTTATCAAATAAATCCAAGGGATCTCTGGGTTTTCCCTTAATAGTTATTTGAGGACATCCTTTTACCATCATCAAAGGTTTTGGAAATAACATTTTAGGTGTCTCGATGTTGTAAATAGAGGAATATGAAGGTAAACATGCATACACTCTATGGTAAAAGTCAATTGAAGAGGTTGTGGAGGAGGATGAAATAGGAATGGGATCCATGGGGATCTCATTCGAACCATTTGCATTCTCACTTCCATGTACCTCATTAAGGGATCTATCCTTTTGTACAACAAAATCCTCATCAAAGTATTCAAAAAAAAAATCATACATGTTGAAACACTACAAGCATGAAAAATGTAAATGTGTTTGTATTTTTAAAGTAATTTTGCAATTTTTATGAATTTTGAAATATAAATACAAAAGCATAAAATAAAGTCTACTTCTATACGCATGCAAAATCTAATATGAAATGTGAATCTAACACCAATGAAAAATAAAGAGTTGTCTATCGCGGGTTCACCAAAATTTAAAGTATAAAATTTGGCACAAGAAGGATTCCCTAAATAAGATTTATGCAATATAGTAAAGCGAGATCCTAAGACCAAATTTATATTTTCTTACACTTAAAAATTATGATAAAATAGCTTGAGGAACACATAAGAAATAAATGGACAAGACACCTACCTCATAACATAGCAGATCTAGAAAAACTCATTTTCTGAAGTCTGTATTGAGTTTTTGGAAAATCTGACAGTTGATTTTGAACCAAAACGCAGAGACAAACAAAACCAAGAAATCATTTTTTGTTCCTATGTCATCTTATGAAAAAGGTTGACCTTGACCCATAAATGTCAACCCTGACCCCATAATGTTGACCCTCACCTACACAGATGTGAAAGTGACTTTGTTCGCAGATCCTGAAAGTAAGTCGAAAAGGCTATCTAGATTTGGTCTCTGATCTGCTGTTCTGCACATGTAACTCCTAAAAACAACACCTGCAAATATTTGAAAAGAGTGATTTTGGGGTGGCTATATAGGTTTTTTCCTTAGTCAAACCCCTATTTCAGTGATCTCCACCTCCACGAATAGCCGAATATAGAATGTAATGTGTGTGTGTATTGACCTCTTGAAGAGAGCTTGTAAACATGCAATATCAAGATCTAATATTATAGATTAACAATCCTAACATAACATGGAAATGAGAAAGCAATGCATAGATTTGAATATGACAAAGAAAGCATACCAAGCCCCCAAGGATAAAGTATTTCTATCAACTCACAATCTATAATTTCTACCCCATTGTAATGTCCTTTGAATGCTTGAATGTTGAAAATAGTAGATCTAAAGAGAGAGCCTTCTTGCTTCAATGAAGATCCACCATAGATTATCCTTCAAAATGCTTGATAGAAGATGATGATATGTCCACTTAGCTTGTCCTTCTATATCATCCTCTTTCTTATTTGTACCATTTCATCATGTCCTCTCTCGATTTCGTCTCATGATGAAATGAAGGTAAAAGAGAGTGTTTATATAGAGATTTCAACATAGGCCTGTTGACGGGGTTTTGCTGACCGGGTCTGCCAACAGTCATAAGTTGTCACCGGGTTCTGGGGATACCATCCAACTCCACCTGCAAAGGTTTTCTGGGGGAATTATATTCCCCAGGCCTTCAAGCACCTGGGTGTTGCGTCACGATGGTGCGGGGCTCGATTGGGAGAAGTGACTATTTTCGAGGGGGATAGCTGGTTTCTTCAACTCATTCTCTCCGGAGATTCAATAGGATAAGGTTCTCCCTAGCGTTCTACACTTAGAAAATAAAATAAAAAAGATCTTGCAGGGTTAGAAACACTTCATCTAACTATAGTCATACTTAAACACCTAGAACAATAATAAT
The DNA here is from genome assembly GCA_018584345.1 of Thuja plicata. Lineage (NCBI taxonomy): Eukaryota > Viridiplantae > Streptophyta > Pinopsida > Cupressales > Cupressaceae > Thuja > Thuja plicata. Next base: position 1,412,964 of record MU223533.1, on the reverse strand, counting down.
ACTCTGATAGACTACACTAAATACCGAAGAAATACATAACCATCAGTTAGCATTTTATCAGTAGTGGGAGTAAAGAGGTCGTTAATCTACTTTAACATATCAGAGTAAAAGACATAGAGAACATTAAAACATGAAATACCATTAACTCAGAAGTAGGAAGCACTGGTTAATGTTCCTTCTAGCAAGCACTGGTGCGTGAAACAATGGCGGCTCTAGGGGAGCATCTAACTATTGAGAACAGATCAATGGAGCATTGAGCTCTGCAACTTGAAAAAGAGAAATTACTTTGCTATTGCTATGGAAAACAAAATCATCAATTTTTCCGACCCTTGCAAATGGGTCGATCTGCCTATTTATACAACTTTCTTCTAACCCTAACCCTATTTACATCATGTTCCAATAAAATACAATATCTAGGGGCCGGTACTACCTGCGCCACCCTACAAAAGACCTGGAGACAGAATAGGTCTGCCATGTTAGAAGAATAAGATGAAGATATACAGCGGAAGAATCAGCCTCGAGAAGAGAGCCAAAAAGGAGAAAGAAGAAAGTAGGTCCCTTGGGGACCGAGGCTACATGCCTCATAAATGGGAAATGCGGCACCCTGTCTCCAATGTGCCAGGTGTACCTCTGAGCGACACCTCAAGAAGACCACCCTATCATAAAACCAACTACCGAGCCGACGCCCCTTGATGTGGCCAACTACTCTCTGACAGTCTTTATTAACCACCTCTGAAAGTGACCGGTTGGCCGCGGGGACCAGGACACAAATCACTTTAAAGAATATAAAATTTTAAATCCAGGACTCCAGGATCCAGGAACTTACGTCCTCAAAGAATAAAGAATACTCAACACTTGAGTTCTCCCCTGCCCCCGGAGAAAGCTCAAGGTTGCTTATTATCGTTGAAGGCCTAGAGGAGGCAAGAAATGCCATCCTCATCTATCTCTTTTAGGTTGGCCCTTCTGTGCCTGGCCACTTCAACTTGTTCCCCCAGGTCTGGAACATTTCCTTTAAATTCATCTGCCATATTCACGGTTTCATGACCCTTAAGTATTATGCTGGTTAGTTTCACCATCCGGGCCCCATCTATCCCCTCCGGGGATTGATACCGGGACTTCATTATTTTATCAAAACTCTCCAAAACTGAATCTTTGGGGGTATATGTATCTATGCTAAGGGGATCAGCCCCGGAAGCCTTTATTACAAAAGAATTGTATAAATTAGAAGAATATTTTATAGTATTTACCTTTTCTTGCAAGGACTCCACCAGTTGCTTGGTTACCTCCAATGTGAGGTCAAGTCTGGAGTGCTGAGTTCTTACAAAATCGAATGACTCTTCACCCAGGATTCTGGACTCAGAAATCATATTTTATCCCAAGGTGAGGAGCTCTTCGAGCTCCACCTTCCACGCTTGGTAATTTTTGGCATCACTCTCCCACTGCTCAATAAGTGCTTCCGCTTGATGAATAACTTGCCGGGCCATGTATAAATCTGGGGGAGTGGACGCCAGGAACTGTCGAGTGTTTCCTATTTACAAGGCGACCCACTCATCCACTACCTGGGCTTTCTTTTTCATCACTCACAGGGAGTCTATGTCACTCTGCAGTAATTCTTCTGAGGTGGAGGCCTCCGGAGGAGCGGTGTTGATTGGTCTAGCCAGCTCAGTAAGCAACCCCATAAGGTTTGTGTTCTTTTCCTTTTCAGCCTTGAGCCTATGGGCTTCCTTTTCATATCGGACCTCCACTACCCTTGTTGCCACCTTCAGCAAATCTACCTCACCTTGCTTTCCCCTTTTACCTAGGGATACCTCTACAACATTGTAGTCTGCGGGATCTGCGGTTGCTTCATCGGCGCTTGGGGGAGGTGTTGTCACGACGACAACTGTTTCTCTGCCCAGCCTAGTTCGAAGAGTGTGAACTGTCTGGGCTTTCTTGGCCTTTGGCGGGGCCTGGGCTTGGGCCATCATTTCGGTTAAGGAGAGAGGAATCACAGGGGTGGACTGAGCCTTCCTTTTCCTACTCTCTACCAGCCACTGAGGGGGGAGGGGTGGCCTTCCTTCCAGAATTCATTTCCTTGATTCTTCTCTTGTGTTTTGTGGCTGTGATTCCTCGGTGGCATGGACCTTATCCATCCTCCCTGCCTCGACTTCTTCTGCAGCAGTATTTTCTTTGTCAACCTCCATCTCCTCAGCCTTGTCCTGTATGTCTATTGCTGGGTCTGGACCTTGGTAGGCTTCTTCGGGGATTTCTTCTTCAAGTTTTTCTTCTTCTTCTGCAAGGGTCTCTTCCTCTGCTGGCAGTACGGGAGGTATCAGGCCGAGATTCAGAGTTTGGGCCGCTGTGATAACCTGCCCGAAGGTTGCTCCCGGGAGTGGCCCTTAGAACGTGGCGGCTGGGGTTACGGTTATTCTCAAAGGTTCGATTCCCCCAGCGGATGCCATTTGTTCACCTTGCTGTAGTTGGTCCACTTCTGGACCTTGCATCTCTTGAGCCCCGGGGATAACCTCCAGTTCTGGCTCTTTTTCTTTCTCCTACTACTCCTGGTCCTGTGCAGGTTCTTGTCCCACATCTTGTTCCGCGGTCTCTTGTTCTTCCCCCAGGACTTCTGCCTCTGCTTGTGTATCTTCCCCTTGCAAATTCCTGAATTCATCAGCAGAAAATACATCAAATTCTTCTTCCGGAGGGGGACTGGCCGGGACCTCTGTAGGCTCTGTTTCTTTCTCCAGCTCCGGGGAACTGGAAGAAAGGATCTCTACTTCTCAGGGGAGGGATGTCTTTGGCACTGGTACCGGCTCTGCTTTGACTTGTCTGATGTGCTTCCTCTTCCTCCGGGTAATCAAAGGTGGCCCCACATTGGCTATTGTTGTCGCCTCCATGGGATCCACCTCCGTTACCTCCACCATTAGGGCTACAAGCGATAGGGAGGAAGATGGACGAATTGGTCCAGCCATGAGTGGGGGAGTGGCCAGCCTCGTTATTAATTGTTCCCTCATCTGCTGGGAGGCTGCCACGGATTGCTTGATCTGCTCCTATATAGGGACTTCTTGCGCAGGAGGGGTCGTGTCTATCCTTTTTCCCTTATCTGCACCCTGTGAAGAAGTCCCGGCCCTCGGGGTCAATTTGGGTCCCGGATGTGGTGTTGACTTTGGCGCCGGTCGGGGAGCTTGACGAATACTCCTAGGGCACACCCTCTTGAAATAGGCATGTCTTTGCTCGACCACCTCCCGAGTGAAGTCCTCAATCATGGGACCCTCCTAGGCAGCCCAATCCATTGCTGGCAGAGCCATTTTATCAATCCCCTTGGCCTTGTACTGGGGGTCGATGGTGGGGGCGGTGTCTGAGAAATTCTCTGGGGACCTTCAAAGTCTCAATAGTTGCATCATTCCGGTCATCATCCTGACATAGTGCCAGCTTCGTACTTCCACATAATCTTGGCAATCTTCCCATAGGTCCTCCATATGTATAAGATGGGGCTCTGAAGCCTGGGGCATTGTCGTGGCAATCTTCCCATGCGGATCGAAGTTTTTCCGTGCCAGATAGAATTCCTGTAAGTTATAACTTTTTAGTTCATTGTCTGCCTCTTTTGTGGTGGCCAGACTGCAGGTGTAGTTCCCATAGGTGATTGGGAACGGGACATTGGGGACCTTCTTGAGGGCAAAGAAGGTGTGCAACTCCATCATTTGCTGATAGTATTCCAACAGCATGATCTTGTCCCCGCAATTCCTGGGCAACAAGTAGGGTTTCCCAGAGAAGCCGGTGACCCTAATGTATGTATGCTACTGGAACTGAATATAGTAGTTTCCATAACTACTAACTAGCTTCATCGCCTCAGTGGATAGGCGGTATTCGGCATCCCGGGTGGGTGTAAGAAAATGGTAGTAAACGAACGCATCATTTACCCGACAGAAAATGGGGAAGCTAGCCTCCCATTGAATCTGTGGGAAATGCTCCCATGATGTTTTTTGTTCCGGGCCAATCCCGAGCACGCCATCTGTAAGTAGGCCGTTGGAGTGCGACCTCTATTGTGATAGGGCCTAGAAGACATGTAGAACTTCTTCTTCCTATCCAACTGAAGAAACTTGGAGTCGACGTGATTATAGATTATTGCGGCCCACTCAAAGAATTCTCCCTTGGTGGAGATGCCAAGGAGGAAATAGTACATCCATTTGGAAAACTCCTAGGCAGAGGGCTGCCCAAATACCCAGGCTAATGCTATTATCCCCATCTAGATGCTCTCCTTGAATTCCGAGCAGGGGATTTCTATCTTCATCCTCTTTGGGTCCCTCTTTGGGGCCTTAAGCGAGTGGGTATTCATGTACACCCGGGCAGCATCCTCCAGTTGTGTAAACTAATCCAAGGCATCAGTCCTTATAACTACTGTGGCTCTATCAAATTGTGGGATTCCCAATCCCGCCCAGAATGTGTTTGGGTTGAGGGATACCAAAGGAGTGGGGTATGCTGTGGGTTCTGTGGCTGCAAGCATAACAGCCCGAACGGAGGAGTTGTAGTTGGCCACTAGTGTCAGGATAAGCTCTGGAGACTTCACGAAGCACAGGAAGCAAGCTACCCGGAGGATCCCAGAGCCTCCGATGCTAATCGCTAATTGATCTCCAGCTTGACACTGGATGTGCATCACTTTTACCAAGGCCTGCATCTCTGCCCATGTTCCGACGCTGGTGTTAGTTATAAGCTTAACCTTGGACTCAATCTTTGAGCCCGTGATGACGTTGTTCTGCACGAACTTCATGGTGAGGGGCAGTTCCTCTAGGGCCCTTTTCATCTTGGATTTTACAGCTGCCTTGGTGGTGGTTGAGGGAAGTTCTGGACTTCCAGGCGGAGAGGATGCGGATGCTTCAGACATGATTGATAGATGAATTCTGGGAACCTGCAAGGCAAATCGACCATCAGAATATTTTTATCACAATAAAATAGTTACTCTGGGGTCTGGATATCTTACCACCGTGACGTTTGCTTTTCCTGAAAAGTTAGTTTCATGCAAAGATACCCGAAAAAGCAAAACACATTATAAACTTAAAATCTTCATTAAACATCTGGGTCCGGGGATCTGATCACACTAGGTGAAGACACTAGATGGGTGGTGGTAAGAGACCCGAAGCCCGAGAAATGATCGTTAGCGAGAATGTGTAAAAATCCAAGTCATCACGCCCATGTGGGCGCCACGTGCGTAGGTATTAAATGGAAGTTATGGCGATGACGGCGGAGCCAACTGTCCAAACGCGCGAAAAGGGAAAGCCACCTGGCTGGAATTGATTGCGTGCATGGGATATAAAAGAGGTTCTGACAGACTCCATGGAGGAGAGAGAAAACTACCTGTTTGAAACCAGCTAAGAGTTGAGCTTCAAACAGGTGGTTTTCTGCCTCGAAGTGAGCTCAGAGGCAGAAAACCAGGCACCGAGGTGACTTGACCAGCCTGTTTATCCACCCGAAAGGATATACACGGAGTCGAAGGGTATATACATAGAAATGAGGAGAATATACAGAGACTATATTACAACTATATACATATATACATGAATATACAATGCGGGATGATGCCCATGGAAAAACCAGACAAGGCAAAAACATATATACAGTTATTTACAACTTTACAGAGAGACCACCTCCACGCAGAGGGCGAACAACCCTCTGGCAGAGCCGACCCACCAATGGGTGGAAAAACCAGAAGACAACAAACCAGACACGACAGAGAAACAAGAAAAAATAGGGCAAACAAAAACCAAACAGAACCAAAGAAAACCAGAGAGCGGAAGCAAAAATAGAGAAATGGAAAAGTGGAAACACCCACCTGAGAATGCAGAAGGCGGAGGAAAGGGAGGATTTACCGCGTGATCTTGAGTTGCCAAACTGTCAGAGCCACCACCACGAAGCACTTGCAATTGCCTGAGAATGACAGAAGATGTTAAGCATTGATTATCATAAACTTTCTGCAAATGCTCTGTTAATCACTTTTGAAATTGCTCTCTAATTTGCTCTAAGTGCTCGAAGGTTTTAATCGCGTTAAATGTGAAAGTGACAGATAATCTGTATTTATACCCGCGGTAAAAAGGTAATCCTCCTCCTTCCGGCGATCTCTGGACAAGAAAAACCTCTGGAATCTGGGCCCGACGATTCCTCATGATAATATCCTTAATAACATCATGACGAATAATCCCGGAGTCCAGAATCTGGTTCCCAATGAAGGACAACCTCTGAGACCAGAGTCCCAGAGACGGAAAGCAAACAAACAAGACACAACACCGGGGAAGAAAACCCTGGAAAAAAGAGAACAAAAAGGGAAAGGAAGACAAGGCAAGGCCACAAGCAAAAAAAAAAATGGGGACCCAACATTTTGTACACAAAATTTAGGGACGGGGATGCAGGGCATAACAAATGGCAATTATCTAGGACAAATGCCTAAGAGCATTTGAGAACTATAGAATCTCTCGTTAGCAAAACTAGAACGGGCCGCCCATCGGAGCGTCTGACAGGAAAAGAGCAACATATCTGAGAGAATCCAACCACACAAGAGTCAGTCTGTAGTCCTTCATCAGTGGTGTCATGTGTGCTTTGGAAATAAATCAAGCTGATGACCTCTGGGAGGAAAAGAGAAGAGGCACTCATTACATTTAACTAGTCATTCATTCACTCGTTTCCCCTAAAGATCGAAGTTCTATCCCACCTTTCCTCTGGTTATTTTGTTTATTTGTGGGTGGGGAAGGCGGTACTTATTTCACCATTAAGCTTAAGCTTAGCTAATTTAATGGTGGTACTTCTTTCACCTGTCCACCTATATTTAGATTGTTCGAAGAGGGGATAAAACTCTGGACTTGGAAAGAATCTCTTAAAAGTTTCAGACCTGGGTCAATCAATTAGTACATCCGATCTACCCTCAGTGTGTCTGATTAATTGTTCCTTATATTATTGTTTTTTTCACTGATTGCCAGATTCCTAGAGAGAACACCCAATGGAGATTCCTCAAAATGTGCCATAACCTATGAAACGAACCCCACAGACCGGACCGGCTCCACCGTGCTAAAGACATATTCTAAAGTTCACCATGCCGTAGACATTGTACCGGAGGCCAAAGTTATGCAAAGCATTCCAATTCTCGCAAGACAGGACAAAATGTCAGGACTGAAAGAAAATCAAAAATGAAAACAAAGACGGAAAAAGAGGACTGTCCTGGAGGACAGCCGACAAGGCTATTTACAAGGTAGGGTACCTCGCACGAGGCACCTGGAGGGGATATTTACAAGTGAAAATATTTACATAAAATACAACTTAGGATGAACTTACCCTACTTGAAGTAGTGTTTAAGAAACTGTCCATTAACGGGCAATGCGACAGGTTCTCCAGTCAAGGTGTTAAGGCGGTAAGTATTTGCCCCGCAAATTTCTGAGATCAAGTATGGTCCGAGCCAGAGCCGCTGGAACTTGGTATGCTTTCCTTTCTTCTCCCGGGCCTTGTCCCACAATAGGACCAGATCTGAGATCTGAAAAGCCTTATATTGGGCTCTTCTATCAAACCATTGTTTTACCACAGCTTGATGACGCGTGAAATTTTCAAGGGCTGCGTCTCTCTGTTCTTCCATCCGTACCAGATTTAAAAGCTGAACTTCCACGATGTTGTCCCTGTTGCTATATTCCTGCATGAACTGTAAAACTGGGATTTGTAAATTGACTGGGAATATAGGGTTCTGGCCATAAACCAGATAGAACGGTGATGTTCCCAGGGTGGCCTTGACGCGAATGCGATCTTCCCAGAGGGTGAATTTCAATTTTTGATGCCAATTCTGGGGATTTTGTTCTAACAGGTGTTTGATCACTTCAAGTAGATTTTTGTTTGTTGATTCAACAACACCATTTCCCTGGGGATAATAGTTGCTGGAGAACTTCAATGTGATCTTCCGATTGTAGGTCCATTCAAGTAGTTGTGCCGAAGAAAACTCCAAACCATTGTCACATACCAAAGCAAAGGGCATTCCAAACCTTGTGATGATGTTTTCTTCCAAGAACTTGATAACCACATCCGCTATGTTGTTTTTGCAAGGTATAGCTTCAGACCACCGAGTGCAGTAATCAGTAGCAGTAAGGATGTATCAATGGTTGGCAGACGAATTGGGGTTGATTTCCCCGATGAAGTTGAATGCCCATTGGGAAAATGGTCTAGCCTCGTAGACTAGTTGCAAAGGCATAGCTGGGTTACGCTCACGATGCGCTACGGTTTGACAAGTATGGCATTTCCTAACATGAGCGTAAAAATCCTTGAATATACAGGGCCAATAATATCCAGCCCAAACGATCTGATGGGAAGTGGCATCGGCTGAGCCATGCCCAGTTCCAAACTATCCGTGGAACTCATCAATTATTCTTACAGCTTGGTCCCTGTTTATGCACTGGAGGTACACTCCCTCGTAGTTTTTGCGATAAAGCACGGAGTTTTTGATCATGAAGTGACCACTTCTCATCCATAGGGCGCGGAATTTGTGGGGAGGTAACCCCTCTAGGAATTTGTTATTTAGTAACAAGTATACCAAATTGGCATACCACGGATCCTGGGTAATGGATTCCACTGTGTAAGTCTGACATTCTACGCGGGGAGTATCTTCTGCCATCACTCGACTTAGTCCCTGACCCTGGACTATCTTCATGGGCTACATTTCTAAGTCATATTCCTAGAGGATGGCCATCCATTTCCCCCATCTCTCACCCAATTCACTCTGCATCAACAGAGACTTGATAGCCTGGTCCGGGATGATAACATGTACTTTACTTCGGAGAATGTAATGCTAGAATTTCTTTACGGCGTGAACTAGAGCGAAGGCCTATTTTTCTAGTGGTGAATACTAGAATTTAGTGTTCTTGAAGGGGGAACTCATGAAAGCTATTGGTCTTTCCTCCCCTTCAACCTTTTGAGTCAACACTACTGCGGCGGAATGCGGTGAAGCAAACGAATAAATATAAAATGGGAGGGAGTAGTCCAGACTAGCCAGGACAGGTCCTTCCGTTATTGTTTGTTTGATCTGGGAAAACGCCCACTTTGCTTCAAGACTCCACTCAATCTTGGTATCTTTCTTCATCATCTCATTGAGTGGTTTAACTATTTCTATGAATCCCGTGATGAATCGTCGCACGAAGTTGATTTTACCGAAAAAGGATCGCATCTCTTTCTTGCTGCCAGGAATTTGTAAATTTAGCAACGCTTTGACTCTATTAGGGTCTATGGATATACCCTTCTCAGAGACAATATGCCCGAGAAACTTCCCCTCGGTGACCCTGAATATGCACTTCTTGGGGTTGAGGGATATTCCATACCAGCGACATCTCTCACAGATCTGAGCGAGGTGGGCAGGATGATCACACTTGTCCCAGGAAAAGATGGTCAAATCATCCATGTAGATGATTATGCACTAATTTACGAGGCCTTCGAACGCAATGTCCATGGCCTTTTGAAATGTAGCCCCTGCGTTGATCACACCGAAGGGCATTCTTCTATATGTAAACGTTCCCCACTTAGTGGTAAATGTTTTTTTCTCTCTATCTTCGTACTTGACCATGACCTAGTTGTATCCTGAATATCCATCTAAGAAGGACATCATCTGGGATCCATTTACTATCTACAACACCTCATCCAAAAAAGGGAGAGGGTGATTATCTTTTTTAGATGCCTTGTTCAAATTTCGGAAATCCACGCAAAGGCGGATCTCACCGTTCTTCTTCCTGACAGGAACCAAGTTGGCAACCCATGTAGTGTGCCAGATTGGAAAGATTATCCAGGCTGACAATAGTTTTTCTACCTCTTGACAAATTAGAGGCTCTATTAGAGGGTTGACTGGTCTTTTCTTTTGCCGGAAGGGCTTAGCATCAGGCTTCAGGGGTATGTTATGTGTCATGATGGATGTATCTTATGTTTTCAAGTCTTCATAACCCTAGGAAATTACATCAATGTATTCTCAGAGAACCGCGAGAATCTTTTCATTTTCCTCAGGGGAGCAGGAGGTACCAATGTGAATGATCTTCTCTTCATCGGGCCAGCCGATGTTAACCTTTTCAAATTTTCCTCCCTCAGGGGAGGATGACACCTTCTCACGGGCCCGCGGGTCCGAGTTGAAGATTCCTTCTAATGCAACCATCCCCTTTGGGATGGTGTTAGTGGGCAATTCCATGATCCCATTGTCTTCATCACCTTGCCCAGTATCGTCATGGTCTCGTTCCTCCACTATCTGATCCTCAAAGACACCAACATTGTCCATGAAGGCCAAGATGTGTTGGTCGTCCTCAAAAACCTGAAAGTGGGTGATATTATCTGGAATGGACGGGGTGGGGACCATCTCAACTGAAAATCTCTAGAGTCGCGAGCCGGCCATCGGCTCAAGTGTGCTAGCAGAAATGGTGAGGGAATCCGAGACATAGTTCCATCACCGGGGAATAAGGTCGATGCCAAAGGCATCAAAATATTTAATAAGGCTCCAAGCCCGATTGCGGTAAGTGGCCAGTCTCTTATCGTGACATGTATATTGACTCCAGACTTGTTTAACAACCAATTCTGAATCACCCAGTGCCCAGAGGTGGGTGATACCTTTCCTTAATGTGAATAAGAGTCCAAGGACCAAAGCCTAGTACTCTGTGACATTGTTTGTACAGTTAAACTACAGCCTGTAGGACACGAGGAATGACTTCCCTCGCAGGTTGATTAGTTCTACCCCAGCCCCACAACCTTGTTTGGATCGGGACCCATCGAACTTAAGGGTCCATAGGTCGTCGTTTGTAATCTGGGGTTGGGGTAGGGTAGTTTTTGGATTCTTGCTGGGAGACTTAGGGGCCCTTTCCCAGACTACCGATGTGAAAGTAGAATCTTCCTCCAGAGTTTTTTGAATTTGGGATTCCCAGGGAGATGGCACAAAAGGAGCGCATCCCATAGGGACACTGGGTCCCGGGGAATCTGTTACATGTTGCTTATTTTTGGAGGGTATCAAGGTGCTGATTAGCGATCAAAAGACATGGTCCACACTCGAGTTCTGAATGTTTCTGGTAGTGCACTTGGCACCAAGTGCCGGATAGGAGTGTGGTGATGGTTTCTGTGGGGTCTTGAGAGTCTACCTTAGTTCTCATCTTCTCTTCAAAGTCTTGGGCTCTCTGTAGTACGGCGAGCTCTTCTCCAGGGATAAAATCAAATGTTAAGATTTTAAAAGGTTTGTACACCCCTAGGGAAGTCTCAGAGAAAAAGATCTCATTGACCCTCCCAACTTCAGTAAGGGCCTATTTCATTTGGGGCTCGCTTTCGACCCGGATCTTATTTGATTCTCCTTCCCATGGAAGCCATAGGTGGGTGAAGTCGGTCGAAAAGTATCCATTCAAGGACATAGACCAATTCTGACTTAATAACATCCCGTAAGTCTCTGGGATGTCCACCACTTGGATGTCATTGATACTGGCTATCCTGGGGTCCTGGATAAGATGTATCCGGATGTTCTTCAATTTCCCCACCATTTTTACAGCAGTCTTATCCAACTAGATCACTGCACCATTAGATGGGGTGAGGTGGAATCTGAGCTTCTAACAAATAGAAAGGGGCATGATATTACCCGAAGCTCCAGAGTCCACTAGGCAATTATGTATATTCTTGCCGTGTATATTCAGACCTAGTAAGAAGGGAGGATCCTCATTATTCCCTCGAAAGATAGCTGCATTAGCATCTTCAAATGAGACGGTCTTGGGCGGGCGGCTGACAGCTTATGGGTTCCCTAAGAGCTTCAGAAGAGACTTCTTCTGCTCGGGACAGTTCAACAAAACCTCCATCAAGGTCATGGAGGTGGTGGTCTATTCTAACACTTTTGTAATGTCAAATCTTCCTCCCAGGAACTGGTGATTTTCCTCCATGAGATCTTTTACTTGGTTAGAGCTAGGACCTTTTGGAGGCACGGGTCGGTCAGTTGCGTTGTTCCGGGGAGGAGGAGTATCTTTGGTAGGGGCCACAGGCGTGTAAGCTGATCCTTTACCAACCTAACTCTGAGTATTTTATGGAGTCCGCGAGTTAGTAAAGGCATTGGCCTCGAAGGGCAGAATGGATTTGTCAAAGAATCCCTACAATTCAGATTCTTCTTCATCTTCTCCTGAAGTCCCGAAGAACATGGTATCACAGGTGATGGCACTGTGGGTTGTTTCCTGGACAGGAGGCTCTGGAGGGGTAGTATCATGCGACTGCTGCCTGTTCAGCTGGGAGATCATGATGACCTTCTCTAAAGTGGCACAATTCACCTCATTGTGGGAACCAGTGTCGTGCAATCTACACCAGTTAGTCATGGGCTGGAAGTCTACGACAGGCGTAAAATGTGATGGTCCAGCACCATTTTGGTTGGCATTTTGGTTCGGAGGTGAGCCTCTAGTGTTCGCGTTGTTATTCCATTGCTGCTGATTGGGCCTAGGCCCATTTTTGAAGTTTCACCCTCCAGCATTATTGTTTCGTTGGCTGGAGAAAATCTTTCCCCTCTGGGAATTCAAATTCTGGGGCGCGTAGGACCCCGCCTTCAGTTGGCCCATGTCCACGGTCAAGGTGGACAACATTCACCGGAGGGATTCAACCTCGGCAGTCAAATGAGTGTTAGTGTCACAATGTGACAGCTGTGGTTGTTGTTGGCTTCCCGGGAAGGCAGTGGTATTAGCCAGAGGCAAGGGCGGCAATCCTCCAGTCGTGGATGACTAAAGAAGGGCACTCCGGATGTTTGTGTCTGAGTCTTTTGTTGTGCTTGCTGCGGCTGATTCCAAGGGAAGACTTCTAGACCCGATGTAATCTGGGTCTGGGCTGGGTAAACATACCATGCCTGTTGGTCTATCAGGGGTGATGGAGGATTCATCGCCATCGAAGGGGCGCCTATTACCAGATTGGGGTTGTAGCCCCCGGCATATGCAGTTCTGTCGGGGATCATGTTGAAAGGTGTGTTCTGCCCAATCCCGTCCGGGGATTTGTTCAGACCACGGGACAGCTCTAGGGCTAGGTTGTAGACTTTTGCCAAGGTGTCCCGGTCGCTCGCGGTGGTTGTTCTCCAAAGGAGAGTGACGACAAAAGGGTCCATTGTGTTAAGATAGGTCTGTATGGTTACTTCTGGAGATGGGATAAAAGGGCCCGTGCACTGCTTCAGGGTGCACTGGAACCTATGGTTGAATGCGACAAGAGGTTCATTGGGTTCCTTTCTGATGGAGATGAACTGGCTATGGGACCAGGCTGGGTCCACATGCATGCGAAAGGAAGCCAAGAAGACGTCCTCCATATCCTGCCAAGTGTTTATGGAGTTGGCAGGCAAGTTAAGGTACCAGTTCAACTCGCTTTGTCCTAGGGAGAAGGGGAACATACAGGTCACAACATCTTCATGTTGGATCCAATGTCGATTCATGGCATCTTTGTATGCCTGTAAGTGTTCCTCTGTGGTCCGTGAGCCTAGGTGCTCATATCATGGGCAGATCTTCTCTGGGTGGGAGGGTAAATCATTGGTCACGCCCAGAAAAGTTTCCATTGGGGACCCGGTGTTTTCAAAATATGCAGCCATTGGGGGAACTATATGTTGGGTAGTTTGGGTACTGGTTCCCAGGACTGTCTGGGGAGTTTGAGTATTTACAGGTATGGTAGATCCCCAGACAATAGTGGCTGGTAGGATTTTTGAGGTTCATTTCTTTCGAGCAGGGGGCTCGAGTTTGACAAATCTTTTGGGATTCGAGGCAGACCTAAGGACTCTTTCAAATTTTGCTAAGGAGAAAGATCCAATCCCGATGAAGTCTTGTCTCTTAAAACTATGACTTGGGGAACCTTCAAGAGGTGTAAAATCAAAATCTTGGGAGGGGGACGAGTTCATGCCCTCCTTCTAGTGCCAGTTTTTGTTGACGGGGTTTTGCTGACCGGGTCTGCAAATAGTCATAAGTTGTCACCGGGTTCTGGGGCTACCAGCCAACTCCGCCTACAAAGGTTGTCTAGGGGAATTATATTCCCCAGGCCTTCAAGCACCTGGGTGTCGGGTCACGACAGTGCGGGGCTCGGTTTGGAGAAGTGACTATTTTTGAGGGGGATAGCTGGTTTCTTCAACTCATTCTCTCTGGAGATTCAATAGGATAAGGTTCTCCCTAGCATTCTACACTTAGCAAATAAAATGAAAAAGATCCTATAGGGTTAGAAACACTTCATCTAACTATAGTCATACTTAAATGCCCAGAACATCAATAATACTCTGATAGACTACACTAAATATCGAAGAAATACATAACCATCAGTTAGCATTTTATCAGTAGCGGGAGTAAAGAGGTCATTAATCTACTTTAAAAAATCAAAATAAAAGACATAGAGAACATTAAAACATGAAATACCATTAACTCAGAAGTAAGAATGCCAACAACATCATTGCCAATAATTCTTCCTTCTTTATTAATGTTTCTTCCAGCAAGCACTGGTGCGTGAAACAATGGCGGCTCTAGGGGAGCATCTAACTATTGAGAATAGATCAATGGAGCATTGAGCTCTGCAACTTGAAAAAGAGAAATTACTTTGCTATTTCTATGGACAACAAAATCATCAATTTTTCTGACCCTTGGAAATGGATCGATCTGCCTATTTATACAACTTTGTTCTAACCCTAACCCTATTTACATCATGTTCCAATAAAATACAATATCTAGGGGTCGGTACTACCTGTGCCACCCTACAAAAGACCTGGAGATGGAATAGGTCTGCCATGTCAGAAGAATAAGATGAAGATATACAGCGGAAGAATCAGCCTCGAGAAGAGAGCCAGAAAGGAAAAATAAGAAAGTAGGTCCCTTGGGGACCGAGGCTACATGCCTCATAAATGGGAAATGCGGCGCCCTATCTCTAATGTGCCAGGTGTACCTTTGAGCGGCACCTCAAGAAGACCACCCTATCAGAAAACCAATTTCCAAGTTGATGCCCCTTGATGTGGCCAACTACTCTCTGACAGTCTTTATTAACCACCTCTGAAAGTGACCGGTCGGCCCCGGGGACTAGGACACAAATCACTTTAAAGAATATAAAATTTTAAATCTAGAACTCTGGGATCCGGGAACTTACGTCCTCAAAGAATAAAGAATACTCAACACTTGAGTTCTTCCCGGCCCCCAGAGAAAGCTCAAAGTTTCTTATTATCGTTGAAGGCCTGGAGGAGGCGAGAAATGCCATCCTCATCTATCTCTTTTAGGCTGGCCCTTCTGTGCCTGGCCACTTTAACTTGTTCTGCCAGGTCTGGAACATTTCCTTTAAATTCATCTGCCATCTTCACGACATCATGACCCTTAAGTATCATGCTGGTTAGTTTCACCATCCGGGCCCCATCTATCCCCTCCAGTGATTGATACCGGGACTTCATTATTTCATCAAAACTCCCCAAAACTGAATCTTTGGGGGTATATGTATCTGTGCTAAGGGGATCATCCCCGGAAGCCTTTATTACAAAAGAGTTGTATAAATTAGAAGAATATTTTACAGCATTTACCTTTTCTTGCAAGGACTCCACCAGTTGCTTGGTTACCTCCAATGTGAGGTCAAGTCTGGAGTGCTGAGTTCTTACAAAATCAAATGACTCTTCACCCAGGATTCTAGACTCAGAAATCATATCTTTTCCCAAGGTGAGGAGCTCTTCGAGCTCCACCTTCCATGCTTGGTAATTTTCAGCGTCACTCTCCCACTACTCAATAAGCACTTCCGCTTGATGAATAACTTGTCGGGCCGTGTATAAATCTGGGAGAGTGGACGCCAGGAATTGTCGGGTGTTTCCTATTTGCAAGGTGACCCACTCGTCCACTGCCTAAGCTTTCTTTTTCATCACTCATAGGGAGTCTATGTCACTCTACAATAATTATTCTGAGGTGGAGGCCTCCGGAGGAGTGGCATTGATTGGTCTAGCCAGCTCAGTAAGCAACCCCATAAGGTTTGCATTCTTTTCTTTTTTACCCTTGAGCCTCTGGGCTTCCTTTTCATATTGGGCCTCCACTGCCCTTGCTGCCTCCTTCAGCAAATCTACCTCACCTTGCTTTCCCCTTTTTCCTAGGGATACCTCTGCAACATTGTAGTCTGCAGGATCTGTGATTGTTTCATCGGTGCCTGGGCGAGGTGTTGCCACAACAACAACTGTTTCTCCGCCTGGCCCAGTTTGAAGAGTGTGAACTGTCTAGGATTTCTTGGCCTTTGGCGGGGCCTGGTTTTGGGCCATCATTTCCACTAAGGAGAGAGGAATCATAGGGGTGGACTGAGCCTTCCTTTTCTTGCTCTCTACCAGCCACTAAGGGGGGAGGGGTGGCCTTCCTACGGGAATTCATTCCCTTGATTCTTCCCCGGTGTTTTGTGGCTATGATTCCTCGGTGGTATGGACCTCATCCGTCCTCCTTGCCTCGACTTCTTCTGCAGTAGTATTTTCTTTGTCAACCTCCATCTCCTCAGCCTTGTCCTGTATGTCTCTTCCTCTACTGGCAATAGGGGAGGTATCAGGCCGAGATTCAGAGTTTGGGCCGCTGTGATAACCTGCCCGAAGGTTGCTCCTGGGAGTGGCCCTTGAAATGTGGTGGCTAGGGTTACGGTTATTCTCGAAGGTCTGGTTCCCCCAGCGGATGCCATTTTTTCACCTTGCTTTAGTTGGTCCACTCCTGGACCTTGCATCTCTTGAGCCCCGAGGATAACCTCTGGTTCTGGCTCTTTTTCTTCCACCTGCTGCTCTTGTTCCTATGCAGGTTCTTGTCCCACATCTTGTTCCGTGGTCTCTTGTTCTTCCCCTGGGACTTCTGCCTCTACTTGTGTATCTTCCCCCTATAAATTCCCGAATTCATCGGCAATAAATACATAAAATTCTTCTTCTAGAGGGGGACTGGCCGGGACCTCTATAGGCTCTATTTCTTTCTCCGGCTCCGGGGAACTGGAAGAAAGGATCTCTACTTCTCGGGGGAGGGATGTCTCTAGTGCTGGTACCAGCACTGCTTTGACCTATCTGATGTGCTTCCTCTTCCTCCAGGTAATCAAAGGTGGCCCCACATCGGCTATTGTTGCCTCCTTCATGGGATCCACCCCCGTTTCCTTCACCATTAGGGCTGCAAGCGACGGGGAGGAAGAGGGACGAATTGGTCCGGCCATGAGTGGGGGAGTGGCCAGCCTTGTTATTAACTGTTCCCTCATTTGCTGGGAGGCTGCCATGGATTGCTTGATCTGGTCCTGTATAGGGACTTCTTACGTAGGAGGGGTCGTGTCTATCCCTTTTCCCTTATCTGCACCCTGTGAAGAAGTCCCGGCCCTCGGGGTCAATTTGGGTCCCGACTGTGTGTTGACTTTGGCACCGGTCAGGGAGCTTGATGAATACTCCCGGGGCACACCCTCTTGAAATAGGCGTGACTTCGCTCGACCACCTCCTGAGTGAAGTCCCCAATCATGGGCCCCTCCTAGGCGGCCCAATCCATTGCTGGCAGAGCCATTTTATCGATCCCCTTGGCCTTGTATTGGGAGTCGATGGTGGGGGCGGTGTCTAAGAAATTCTCCGGGAACCTCCAGAGTCTCAATAGTTGCATCATTCCGGCCATCATCCTAACATAGTGCCAGCTTTGTACTTCCACATCATCTTGGCAATCTACCGAGAAGTCCTCCATATGTATAAGATGGGGCTCTGAAGCCTGAGGCATTACTGTGGCAATCTTCCCATGCAGATCAAAGTTTTTCTACGCCAGATAGAATTCCTGCAAGTTATAACTTTTTAGTTCATTGTCTGCCTCTTTTGCGGCGGCCAGACTGCAGGTGTAGTTCCCACAGGTGATTGGGAACGGGACGTTGGGGACCTTCTTGAGGGAAAAGAAGGTGTGTAACTCCATCATTTTCTGGCATTATTCCAACAGCATGATCTTGTCCCCGCAATGCCTAGGCAACAAGTAGGGTTTCTCGGAGAAGCTGGCAACCCTAATGTATGTATGCTTCTGGAACTGAATATAGTAGTGTCCATAACTACTAACTAGCTTCATCACCTCAGTGGATAGGTGGTATCTAGCATCCTAGGTGGGTGTAAACAAATGGTAGTAAACGAATGCATCCTTTACCCGATAGAAACTGGGGAAGCTGGCCTCCCATTGAATCTGTGGGAAATGGTCCCACGGTGATTTTTGTTCTGGGCCAATCCCAAGCACGCCATCTATAAGTAGGCCATTGGAGTGGGGCCTCTGTTGTGCTAGGGCCCAAAAGACATAAGAAGACATTTAGAACTTCTTCTTCCTGTCCAACTGAAGAAACTGGGGGTCGACGTGATTAGAGATTATTGCGGCCCAGTCAAAGAATTCTCCCTTGGTGGAGATGCCGAGGAGGAAATAGTACATCCATTTGGAAAACTCCTGGGTGGAGGGCTTCCCAAATACCCGGTCTAATGCTATTATCCCCATCTGGATGCTCTCCTTGAATTCCAAGCGGGGGATTTCTATCTTCATCCTCTTTGGGGCCTTAAGCGATTGGGTATTCATGTACACCCGGGCAGCATCCTCCAGTTGTGTAAACTGATCCAAGGCATCAGTCCTTGTAACTACTATGGCTCTGTCAAATTGTGGGATTCCCAATTCCGCCCGGAATGTGTTTGGGTTGAGGGATACCAAAGGAGTGGGGTATCCTGTGGGTTCCGTGGCTGCAAGCATAACAACCTAAACAGAGGAGATGTAGTTGGCCGCTAGCGTCAGGATAAGCTCCGGATACTGCACAAAGCATGGGAAGCAAGCTGCCCGGAGGATCCCAGAGCCTCCGACGTTAATCGCTAATTGATCTCCAGCTTGCCGCTGGATGTGCATCACTTTTACCAAGGCCTGCATCTCTGCCCACGTTTTGACGCTCGTGTCGGTTATAAGCTTAACCTTGGACTCAATCTTTGAGCTCGTGATGACGTTGTTCTACACAAACTTCATGGTGAGGGGCAGTTTCTCCAGGGCCCTTTCCATCTTGGATTTTATAGCTTCCCTGGGGGTCGTTGAGGGAAGTTCTGGACTTCCGGGCGGAGAGGATGTAGATGCTTCAGACATGATTGATAGATGAATTCTGGGAACCTGCAAGGCAAAGAGACCATTAGAATATTTTTATCACAATAAAATAGTTACTCCGAGGTCCGGATATCTTACCACCGCGACGTTTGCTTTTCCTAAAAATTTAGTTTCATGCAAAGATACCCGAAAAAGCAAAACACATTGTAAACTTAAAATCTTTATTAAACATCCGGGTCTGGGGATCTGATCACACTAGGTGAAGACAGAGGATGGGTGGTGGTAAGAGACCCGAAGCCCAAGAAATGACCATTAGCGAGAATGTGTAAAAATCCAAGTCATCACGCCCACGTGGGCGCCATGTGCATAGGTATTAAATGGAAGTTATGGCGATGACGGTGGAGCCAACTTTCCAAACGCGCAAAAAGGGAAAGCCACCTGGCTGGAATTGATTGCGCGCATGGGATATAAATGAGGTTCTGACAGACTCCATGGAGGAGAGAGAAAAATTCCTGTTTGAAACCAGCCGAGAGCTGAGCTTCAAACAGGTGGTTTTCATCCTTGAAGCAAGCTTAGAGGCAGAAAACCAGGCACCGAGGTGACTTGACCAGCCCGTTTAGCCACCCAGAAGGATATACATGGAGCCAAAGGGTATATACATAGAAACAAGGAGAATATAAAGAGACTATATTACAACTATATACATATATACATGAATATACAACGCGGGATGACGCCTGCGGGAAAACCAGACAAGGCAAAAACATATATATAGTTATTTACAACTTTACAGAGAGACCACCTCCGTACAGAGGGCGAACAACCCTCTGGCAGAGCTGACCCACCAACGGGCAGCGAAACCAGAAGACAACAAACTAGACACGACAGAGAAACAAGACAAAACAGGGCAAACAAAAACCAAACAAAACCAGAGAGCGGAAGCAAAAATAGAGAAACAGAAAAGCGGAAACACCTACCTGAGAATGTAGAAGGTGAAGGAAAGGGAGGATTTACCATGTGAGCTCAAGTTTCTAAACTGTCAGAGCCACCACCACGAAGCACTTGCAATTTCCTGAGAATGACAGAAGATGTTAAGCGTTGATTATCATAAACTTTCTGCAAATGCTCTGTTAATCACTTTTGAAATTGCTCTCTAATTTTCTCTAAGTGCTCGAAGGTTTTAATCGCGGTAAATGTGAAAGTGACAGATAATCTATATTTATACCCACGGTAAAAAGGTAATCCTCCTCCTTCTGGTGATCTCCAGACAAGCAAAACCTCCGGACTCCGGGCTCGGGGATTCCTCATGATAATATCCTTAAGAACATCATGACGAATAATCCCGGAGTCCGGAATCCAATTCCCAACGAAGGACAACTTCCAGAACTGGAGTCCCAGAGACGGAAAGAAAACAAACAAGACACAACATCAAGGAAGAAAACCCTAGAGAAAAGAGAACAAAAAGGGAAAGGAAGACAAGGCAAGGCCGCAAGCAAAAAACAAAAAGGGGGACCCAACATTTTGTACACAAAATGTAGGGACGGGGATGCAGGGCATAACAAGGCCTCCTGGGGAAATGCAAGGGATCTAAATTTAAATTTCACCTTGAATCATGATCCAATTACATTTGCCAAATAAGGAGAAAACATATTAAATCAAATATCGGAGAAAACACTTCCGCATCCGAACCCGGGGACCTATTTTAAGTTCCGGGCCCCGATAAGCTCCAGATTTGAAAGCGGGGACCACCACCTAGAAAAGGTCTATGTTGACCTCGACCCTGACCTAGGTTAGGTTTGACCTTGACCCTAACCTAGGTTAGGGTTGACCTTGACCCTGACCTAAGTTAGGGTCAACCTCGACCCTGACCTAGGTCAGGGTCAACCTTGACCCTGACTTGAGATTTTAGGTAGGTCACCAAGAAGTTGCAGAAAGGTTTCCAGATCAGCCAGGGACCTAGAAAGGTAGGGGAATGTGCTAGAGTGTTTAAGAAGGCCTAGAGGCTAGACAAAGAGTAGGATGAGGCCCAAGAGGACCAATACATAGATCCTACCTAGAGAGAAGAGCCATGGAGAGAGAAATTGAGGAAAATCCACAAGACCCTAACCCTAACTTCATCTATACATGTATAATCAAGCACAGATGCAAATCTAATATGCCAACCGTACTAAATGAGGGTGCTAAGTCTATCAAAATGGAAGTGCTTCCATTTTAAGATGATACACTATCGTAACAATAATAATCATAATAATGGTTATTCAAATAGCCATATTCATAATAATAATTATTCAAACAACAGGTCTAATTCTAGGCCATCATACAATATTAATAACAATAATTATCAACATAACAAAAAACCACATTGTACTTATTGTGGTAAAGATGGTCACCTAACTAATGTTTGTTTTAAAAATAAAAATGATAAGAAGCCCATCAATAACAATAATCAAAATAACTTCAAATATCAAGGTAATCAATCTCATCATGCTTTTACTATTTGTTATAAAGCTTCTCATGCATTAGAATGGATTATTGATAGTGGTGCTTCTCATCATGTTACATCTCATAGAGAATTTTTTGATTCTTTGCAACCTGATACTACTAATGTTCCTATTCAATTAGCTAATGATCATAGTTTCAAAGTTGATGGTTTTGGTGATGTTAATGTTCCAAATAGAAAGTTACACAATGTTCTTTATGTTCCTGAATTGAAATCTAATCTACTTTTAGTTTCTCAATTATGCCAAGATTACAAAGTTGAATTTCATAAGGATATGTGTTATATTATTGATCCTAACACTGA
>MU223533.1:1374121-1388803 GCA_018584345.1 Thuja plicata | reverse complement strand
AATATTAAGGTATATTAAAGGTACTCTTGATGTAGGTTTATTTTATGATGCAAATTCTGATTTTACATTAAAAGGATTTACTGATTTAGATTTAGGTGGAGACCCCAATGATGGGAAATCTACTTTTGGGTATTTTTTTTTTCTTGGTTCAGGTTCTATATCTTGGAAAAGTAAAAAAGATCAATCTGTTTCACTATGTTTTACCGAAGATAATTATAAAATTTGTACCAATGCCTCCAAATAATCCTTATGGCTTCAAAGAATTCTTGAAGATTTGAGTCTACCTCAACAAGAACCTACACCTTTATATTGTGATAATCAAAGTGCAATAGCCTTGGCAAAGAATCCGGTCTACCATGCAAATTCAAAGCACATCTCTCTCCACCATCACTTCATTAGAGAGCAAATTGAAGAACATAAAGTTTCACTCATATATTGCAAGGGTGAAGATCAAGTTGCAGATATTTTGACAAAGCCTATTTCTAAAGAAAAATTTGAATTTCATTGTAAAAATTTGGGTTTGATACCCCTTGATGTAAATCCCCCAAGTAAAGATTAAAGGGGGGTGTTAAAATTTAATCTTTCCTTGGTTGAAAATATGTAATTAAAAGATAAACCAAGGTATCCTTATTTGTATTTGACCTCTAGTCCAAGTAGGAGGACATGTCACAATTTTGTATTTCTTTTAATAAGGAAAATAGATATTCCTCGTTAAGAGGAATCTCACATTTGTCTCACACACAATATGAATGTGGCATTCATAGAAGATGGGAGTTACATGCAAACTCCTCCACTCATCTCTACTTAAGAGATGCCTCTCACACACTTGCTTCAATAATCTTCTCTATTCTTTCACTTCTCCTTCATTTTTCATTCTTGCTCTCCATATTGTAATGAGCTTTTTTCTCCATTTCTCTCTTCTTCTTCAGGATTTGAGCCTCATTCATAATACACAAGGGGTTTTTCTTTTCTTTTCCCCTTTAAAAAATCTTTGAGTTCTTGTTGTTGTTGGAGTACTTTGGAGATATTTTGGGTTGATACTTGGGAGAAATTTCTCTATCTCTCTCCCTCTCTCTTGGTGATCTTGGTAACTTCCTTCATGCACTCATACTTGGATTCTTTCATTTTCTCTAGTTTTTATGATTCCTAACATTATGTGCAACATAAGCAATAAATAATCTCAGAGCTTCCAATCTAGAAACAAGAGAAAATGTTTCTTCATAGTCTATGCCTCCTTGTTGTGAGTAGCCTTTACATATCAGTCTTGCTTTTTTTCTTACCATTGTTCCTTCCTCATCCATCTTATTTCTGAAAACCCATTTAGTACGAATCATGTTCTTGTTTTTAGGTCTTGGAACCAATTCCCAAGTATTGTTTTTCTTTATCTATTCAATTTATTCTTCCATATCTTTAGTCCAATATTCATCTCTACATGCTTCATCAGTAGTCTTTGGTTCAACTTGAGAAATCAAAAAAATCTCATCTCTAGTTCTAGATCTAGTCATCATGCCTTTATTTGCATCTCCAATAGTTTGATCTTCAGGATGGTTCTTCTTAACATACCTTGGTGTCTTCAATGTCTTAGTGGATTTAGTCTATTCATCTTCAATCTCATTATCAATCATCAAAGATTCTTCAGGTTCAACAGTAACCTCTTTTGTTTATGTAATCTAACCAAAATCATACATCCTTTCCTGAATCTAAAAATTTTCATCTATCCTCACATTGGCACTTTCAATCAACTTTATCAATCTTAGATTGAAATATTTATATGCTTTACTCTTAGTGGAATAACCAAGAAATATTCCTTCATCACTTCTGGCATCAAACTTGCCTATTTCATCATCTCTTTTGATATAACATTTACTGCTAAATACTCTAAAATATTTTACAGTAGGTGTATAATCAAATCATAATTCATAAGGAATCTTACTTGTACCTATGTGTGTATATTTGTGCAACTGTTATCTACAACACAACACTTCAATAAGTCATTTTGTTAGTGAGAAACAAGGGTTAATGAGCATATAAAACCATAACATCAACTTATTGCTTTCTAACTAGGATGAGTGTAGCAAATAACATAAAAGCCCTCAGATTATGCTAAATACTAGTGACATAAACAACCTAGCATGAAAGATTTAATTTAAAAACAACTATTTAACTATTTAGCATGCATATTACTCTAAAATGGATATTATAACTATGTAAGAAAGTGACTAATGGAGTGTGCATGAAGCTATGAAGGAATGGGTAGCATAAGAATGCTTTGAGATTCCTTCAAAATATTGGCATAACAACACTACTATTCGAAATTGAGGCTTATTATGAACTCTAAATCCCTTCAATTTAGAGAGGAGAGAGAGAGAGAGAGAGAGAGAGAGAGAGAGAGAGAGAGAGCTCATTAATGGAGCCCCTGAGGTCATTAATGAGGTGTAAGAGCCACTAATGCCTTAGACATTAATGAGGGATGGGCAAGAGGGAATATCTATTAATAAGTCATTAATGAAATTTATTTAAGAGGCATGGGAGGGTGTAAGGCTCAACTTGACAAGTTGGTCCTTAGAGAAGTCATGCTTGAGAAAGTTGACTTTCTCAAGTGGGTTGAGTTGGTAATTATTCCTTAATGGAATGTGACAACATTAGGAGGTGGGTTAGGATAGAATTAGAATTAGGATTAGATTAGCAAGGGTGGAATAGGTTGAGATGGGTTAGAACCCAGGGTAGAAGTGGTTGAGATAGGTTAGGTTGGGGTTTAGGGGAATATAAATTAAATGAATTAAACTCATTTAATTCATTTAAAAATATCAGAATTAATTATTTAAGCATTTTATTGCTTTTTAATAATTAAGGTGACTATAGCCATTTTAATTAAATTAAATAGGCTAGGGGAATGGGTTATTTGCAAGTGGATAATTGATTGAGGGATTTATTTAATTCCTTTGTAATTAAATAATATAGCCATTTTTTAATTTGATTTGATTTAATTGGTTTAAATTGATTTGAATCATATGGCTATAATAATTAATATAATTTAGTGATAAAAATCACCTAGGACATTAAATTTGATTTACAAAGAATTATGCCAAGCAGTAACAGGGTCATTTGGACATAATTGAGGGTATGATCACACTTAGGGAAAATAGGATCCATTGTTGGAATAGACCGAATTCAGGTGGTTACATTTGCCCCTCTTTGAATTAATGTGCGAGCAGCACATTAATTCAAAGAAAGTTTTTTATTTTGACTTCAGAAAGATTGAGAATCTCGTTCTTGGTTGTCAAACAAAATGTTGATGAGATCAGTCTTGCACTTGATTGAACAAAACTGATAGAATTGGTTTTGAACTTGGTTGTCATCCAAAAATCAATAAAAGATTTTAAAGATACCAATTCTGAACTTGGTTGTCGTCCAAAAATTGATAATACTGATTCTGAACTTGGTTGTCATCCAAAAGTCAGTAAGAAGCTACCAGGAGCTTAATAAGAATGTTTTAAAATGAGGAAACTCCAGATATCCAGCTTATGAGAACCAAAGCTTTCTATCCAATAGTTTTGACTTAGTTAAGGAAACTATTATGCCCCTAGTTTGTTTGATAACAAAGTCACTTTTAATGTTGTTTCGAGCAAAAATTTAATCTATGATAGTGTGATCATGCCCCCTCAGGAAAAAAATCAAAGGAAAAGAAATAAATCCCTCAGTTTGAAATGATGTATCACTTGCAGGAAGTGGTTAGGGAATAAAATACTGGAGTAGAAGAAGTGGAAAAAGATGGTGTGTTTAAAAATAAACACATGATTACCAAGTTAATTACGTTTTGAAAAGGTGAGTTCGATTTTGTTCCTGATAGATGAAATATTTTGAGAAGATTGGGTATGTAAATAGCTTGGATTTTAGATGAAGAAAATAGAAAGGAGTTTGAGCTCAAAATGCCTTAATGCTTTTCCTTTCTTGTGTATATTCCATGCAATTGTCAAAAATGTAATGATATGCAGACTCTTAGGACCTTGTCACTGGTATGCAAATGTATACCTTTTTATCATCATTGGGCACTTTCAGAACATATACCACTTGATAGTAAAACCATCACCAATACCCACTAATATTATGAAAGTATTAATACTATGTTTTATTGGAATGTTGAAAATAGACCTAGGCATCAGGGCATAGAAGCTAGGATAAAAAAATAGTCACCTTCCTTTTACTATACCAGATTCTGAGTAAGGCAAGATATTGAACCCGCAATGACCTTGAAAATTCATATGCTTGGGTACATTATGATTCATATACCTTAGTGAGAATCTGGATCAGAAAATAGACAAGGAAATTATTTCAAGCTCACCATAGTTTACAAATAACAAAGATCAAAATATATGCGGCCATCCACCCAAAGTGGCAGCTCTTACCATAAACATCTAAGTTAGGTGAGATTTATAGGATCATTTGGAACAATCACCATACGCAGAAAACCAAGAAAACATTATGCCCCCTATCCTTGCGACTCTTTGTCATTGCATAGACGTCATTGAGTAACTAAGAAGACATAATAAATTATCAATTGTGAATCAAGCAAATAAAGTTTATAATTACCTAGATGCCCCTAGTTGAAAATATCATCAGGACATAGAAGAGTCATAATCAAACCAATATCAAACTATGTTTTTAAGTAGTAATTTATTCATTTATATGTCAAACACAGTAAAGATTCAAAAAATTGGAATAAGCAATATGGTGTTCCATGTCTGTGCATTGATAGGATAATCCATGCATGTTTGCGATCTAATATAGCCTTGTAGGAACTTCGTTAATGTAAATGTCATGTCTGGATATGTGATGTTTAAAAAGACACCCTTGTTTTTGGAAAGTGACATTGTTTTGCATGTATAAAGAAACATTGTGTTCACGAGGCAAACCATCCTAGAGCAACCTAGCCACCACAACCTACCATGTTAGCAAAGATGCCCCAGTGCAGAATGACTTATTCTGAAGGTGTAAATGCAGATAAATCCCAAGTGAGGATAAGATAGCCATTTAGGAAATAAAGTCAGTATTTTAGCACAGGTAAAATTATGAAGGCCTAGTATCAGTAGTGCATTGATAGATGGAGCACAAAACACAAGTGATGCCTGATTGCCAAGTTTTCACCACTTGACAAGATCCTTTTCTCTCTTTTTGCTACCAAGAAGCCTATTTTACCAGGTTGTCATCAAGGCACTTTTCTCTTTTTCATTTGTTTTGCTATTTTTTCTTTTTTGAATGTTTTTGTAGTATCAAGGCACCTGTTTGCCAAGTTTTCACCAAGGATACCCTTTCTATAGGACTTTTTCCATTGTTTTTGGATTTCTTCAGGATCAATTTTCTGAATGTTTTTGGTATTTTGTAAGACCTTTTTGTTGTGCAGGCTTGGTTAGCCAAACATTAAGCGTAGAAATGCTTCAAATGTAGAGTATTGATAGGATCTAGAAGAACGTCTCCTTCAGGTGTAGCTAATTGATAAGCTCCAGTCCTGAAAGTAGCATTGATAACATAAGGTCCCAACCAATTAGGTTCAAATTTTCCTTTCTGCTCTTTGTTAGGCTGGTTCTTAGGATTCTCTTTGAGGACGAGATCTCCCACTTCAAATTTGCTTGGTTTGACCTTCTTATTGTAGCCTTTGGACATACGTGCTTGGTACAATTTGAGGTGGTCAAATTATTTTTTTCTACGCTCATCTAGTAGGTCCAAAGAATTTACCCTATCTATGCGATACTGCTCATTAGTAACTAGTCCATGCAAATATATCCGCAAAGATGGGATCTTGACCTCAATAGGTAGTACTACTTTAGTGCCATAGACTAAAGAAAATGGTGTGGCTCTAGTTTGTGTTCTTATGCTTGTTTTGTAGGCCCATAGTGCCAGATTCAGTTGTAGATGCCAGTCTCTGTCAGACTTTCTCACAATTCTGTGTAAGATCTTGAGAATATTTTTGTTCGATGCCTCAACCTATCCATTACCTTGAGGGTAATAGATTAAGGAGTAGTGTTGAGTAATACGAAAGTTTTCACAAAGGTCATCAATGTCTTGATTTTTAAATTGGCCCCCATTGTCTATTACAATTGAAGAGGGTACCCCATATCTACAAATAATGTAGTTCAGAATGAACATAGCCACCTGTTTTCCAGTGGCTTTGATTAGCAGCATGGCTTCAACCCACTTTGTGAAATACTCAGTGGCCGTAATGATGAATTTGTGTCCATTTGGAGAATTTGGATATATTTGTCCAAGCAAGTCAAAGGCCCATTGTTGAAATGACCAGTGTGTTATGAAAGGTATAAGTTCTCTGGCAGGAGCATGGATGAGATTTCCATGTGTCTGGCATTTAAGACATGTTTTAGAAAACTGAATAGCATGTTTCTCCATGGTAGACCAATAATAGCCTACTCTAAGAAGTTTATTTTCTAATGAAAATCCATTCGAGTGTGATCCACATACACCTTCATGGACTTCTTTTAATGCTAGATCTGACTCTTCAAGTTCTAAACACCTAAGAAGTGTACCATCGAGAACTTGTCGATATAGGTTGTTAGTTATGAGGATGTAACGTGATGCTATCCTAATCAGGGATCTCTTCTCATTTCTGGATAGATTGTTAGGGATGGTTTAATTAGAAAGGTAAGCAATGATATTAGCATACCAAGATTGGTCTGGGGTGTTCAAAGCACATATTACCTGGTATTTAGGGGTATCAAAGGCGGGATAGGATAGTTCTTCCACCAAGAAGTCATAGTGGAGTTGATGTTCTTCCAATTGTAACATGGATGCTAAGGTAGCCATAGCATCTGTAGCTTTGTTCTCCGATCTTGGTATCTGCGGGAAGGTGACGAAGACAAAGTATTTCTTTAAGTCATCAACTAGTTGCTTGTAGGGCATCAACTTCTCATCTTTTGTTTGATATTCCCCATTGACATGATTGATAATTAGTTGGGAGTCACCATACATGTGTAACTCTACAATCTTCCATTCCATAGCTAGTTTAAGACCATTTACCAATGCTTCATATTCAGAAATATTATTGGTGCATGGAAACATCAATTTGTAAGATTTGGGAATTTTGTAACCTTGAGGAGTTATGAATAGGACCCCTATTCTAGAACCTTGCTGAGTAAATGAACTGTCAAAGTACATCTTCCATGGATATTTAGTCATATGCGTGATTGTTTCATCAAGGAATTCAATTGTTAAAGGTTCATCATCCTAGAGTGGTGAATTAGCTAATTGATCTATAAGGACATGTCCTTTGATAGCTCTTCTTTCCATGTATTCAATGTCAAACTCACTTAGGATTAGGACCAATTTTGCCAAACGTCCTGTCAACGCTGTTCTACTTAGGAGATATTTTAAAGGATCTATCTTAGCAATGAGTCTCACTGTATGGGAGAGCATGTAGTGCCTCAAATTTTGTGATGCAAAGATGACTGCTAAGCATGCTTTATCAATAATTCTATAATTGAGCTCATAGGCGACCAGTCTCCTACTAATGTAGTAGTTAGCTCTTTCTTTCTTTGTTTCATCCTCTTGTGCTAGAAATACTCCTAGGGATGTAGCTGTAGCTAAAATGTATAGGAGTAAGGGTTTTCCATGAATAGGCACCATAAGAATAGGAGGAGTAGCTAGGTATCCTTTCAATTATTTGAAGTTTTCCTCACAGTGCTCATCCCATTTGAAGGTAACCCCTTTATGTAGTAATTTTGTAAAAGGTTGTGCCCTATCTGCAAGTTGGGACATGAATCTCCTGATGGACTGGAGTCTTCCTTGTAGTGTCCTCATTTGACTGATGTTGTGTGGAGGAGCCATCTCTAGAATAGCTTTAACTTTAGCAGGATCTACCTCAATTCCCTTTGCTGAAACAATGAATCCTAGGAGCTTTCCTGATTGGACCCCAAAGGAACATTTCTTTGGGTTGAGCCTAAGTTGGAAATGTTCCATTCAATCCAATATCTTTCTTAGGTCAGCAATGTGAGTACCTCTTTCTTTGGATTTAGCCAATGTGTCATCCACTTAGTCCTGCATGTTCTTGTGCATCATGTCATGGAATATAGTTGTCATGGCTCTTTCATATGTTGTGCCAAAATTCTTTAACCCGAATGGCATGATGTTCTAGAAAAATGTGCCCCATGCACATGTAAATGCAGTTCTCTCTTGATCCTCAGGGGAAATTTTGATTTGATTATAGCTTGAGAATTCATCCATTAAAGAATACATCTGGTAGCCTATTGTGAGGTCAATGATCATGTCAATGTTAGGTAGAGGGAATTCATCTTTTGGACACACTTTCTTTAGGTCTCTGAAGTCCGTATAGATCCTGATAGATTTATCCATTTTAGATACAGGGACCACAATGGAGATCCATCTGGCATAGGCATTGACCCTGATAAATCCAACCTTTAGTAATTTCTCTAGCTCTACTTTTACTAATAATGCAACATGAGGATGCATCTTTCTGAGTTTTTGTTTCACAGGCTTGATCCCGGGAGCTATAGATAAGTGGTCCATGATTAGATTGGGTTCCAACCCTGGCATATCAGTATAAGACAATGCAAATTTGATCATCTTCTCTCTAAGGAACTCTGTGAACTATGTCTTCTCCTCTTCT
Source organism: Thuja plicata (assembly GCA_018584345.1). Classification (NCBI taxonomy): domain Eukaryota; kingdom Viridiplantae; phylum Streptophyta; class Pinopsida; order Cupressales; family Cupressaceae; genus Thuja; species Thuja plicata. Next base: position 1,380,171 of record MU223533.1, on the reverse strand, counting down.
GATAAAGATTGTGCAAGGTGGGCTATTTGAGGATTTTCAACAGTGCCCAAATTGACTGGCTGTGTTGATTCAATCAGTACTGAAGATCTTTCCTGAAAGTGTTCAGGGAGGATACCAAGAGTCTCATCCTTTGGCACCTCTGAGAGGTTTTCACCATCAGATACATATTTTTTCTTTACTATTTTGGGATCTGATACTACCACAGAGTAGTTTTCACCATCAATCCCCTTTTTCTTTTTATTTGTCAGTTTTTGACTAAGAAACCTGATATCCTCCTGTGACATGTTCTTGCTCCTTGCATTGGTGGAAGAAGGGTATGGTTCACAAGCATTGAGATAACAAGCTAGAGTGTGGTCATTGGGAAAGTCGAGGATAGGAGTAGGATCTGTTTCAGTCCAATCAATTAAGTCTAGAAGTACCAATGATAGGGAGTCAGTCTCTGGAAAGGAAAACATCGTGCTAGTATCAAGACCATTAACTGACATGACATGATATATTAAGTCAATTTATTTGATATTTAGACCAATAAGACTGATATTGTTTGGAATAAGTAAAAGTAGGATTTGAAAGGTCCTGAAACCTTGTACATAGGATCAGAAGATAGACAGAGCTGATAAGTCAGTCATCAAAAAAATTGGACAAAGGGGAAGCAGGGGCTAGTAGCCCTATAAACCAAAAGAAAAAAAAAGATAGCACCGGAGAAAAGACAGCCTAAAGACAAAAAGGGAACAAACAGGGAGCTAGCTGGTCTCCATCATAAGTTTTTCCTGCTCCACCAGGAGCTCCATATTATCCATCGACAGCCTAAGATCATCAGTATCTTTCTTCCTTATGCTTGATCATGTGTGAATACCAGTACCCATCCCCTCTTTGGGTTCCTTTCTCTCCTCCCCTCTAATGGCTTCCAATCTCTCCATTAGGTTCCTACATTGCTTAATAGGCACCCTCAGAATGTTATAGCTCTGCTCGCAAATTTTTTTAACCATCAGGTCCATTTTTTCCATTTTACCTTCTTGTGAGGATAGGTGCTCCTCTATCTTGTTAACTTCACCCTCTTTTCTATTTATTTTATCCTCCATAGCCAGCACCTTCGTACCCAATTCCCCAAAGGCTTCACCTTTTTTAATGGCTTCAGTCTAGTTCTTCAAATTGTTGGCCATTGAGTCTTCCCCAAAGGTAGCAACTTTTATCATACTCACTATCTTAGCCTTTTCATTGATCTCAACCTTCATTTTCTTAATGTCCTAAGCAATAGTGGCCATGAACTTCCCGAAAGAGAGGATACTTTCTTTCTGAGCCGCTTCAATATTGAAACTCTCCTTGGCATTCCCAGTGTTTCCAAAATTAGTCTTACCCTGATGACTTGCCTTTTTTTCCTCACCCTCAGTTTTAGTTTTTTCCTTTTCTTTCTTCATATTCTCTTTATTATCCAAACTCTCATGATCTGGGGTCTCCTCATCTAAAAAAATGAGGATACCCTTGTTCCTCTTTGATTTCTTGAAGGAAGAGACCTTCAGCCTGAAGTTAGCTTTCCTTTTTCTCTGGCTATTGGGAGTATCTTCATCTTCTGTTCTAAAGCCCTCTAGATTAGGGTTCATATCCTCATTCTCCATTTTGTTCTTGGAGATCTTCAAAGAAATACCCTTTAGACTTCCCTTACCCCTAGTGTTGGGTATGTTCTCATCTTCAATGTCTTCGTCAAATCTTTCCCCTAAAATATCATCCTCAGTTTCCACTTCATTGAGAATTTTCCCTTTACTAACAAATTTATCTAGCTTCCTCATTTTTAAAACATCGTATATGAGAACCATTAAGCCCCGGTGGGAGGCATGATCCCCAAAAGGGTATTTATGGAAATCTTTCATGGTGACATTCAGAGAACTCATTAAATAGAAGGGAATGCTGATATCTTCATTATGCCTAAAATAATTTAAGATAACAAAGTGATGCCCATAGACTCTAGTAAATCTACCATTCAAGGTAAGATAAAAAATAACAACATAAAGCAAAAAATGCCATGGGCGACTAATATTAGCAGGACTAAAGAAGCTGCCAACCTTCTTAACCATTCTGTCAGCCTCCTTGTTCTCTGGGAATCGCTCATACACTTTGTCAGAATAACTCCTATCGTGATAAAATTTCATGCCATGCATTGGGAGACTAGTGGCCTCCACAATGATTTCCTCTATCATTTCAATCCATTGATTATTGAAATTGATCTTACCTTTTTTCCAATTATGCATAAAGAAGTTGGTAATAGCAGGGTTTCCTCCATGGAGCTTCTCCATATACGCTACAAAATTACCCTTCTGCAGGATATCCCACACTTTGTCATTTTGCTTCCATTCACTATAGTCAGCAGGTTCATGTCTTTTCTTACCTCATCCCATTTAGTATCTTCTTTTTGTGTTGCTTTGGATCTCTCTGAGCTTAATAATACCGTTGTTCTCCTTTTCAATAATGTTGTCCTTAATATTCATGAACCCCCAAAGTCTGTGCATAAAAATAATATGACACAAAGTGGCTTTGTAGAGGATTAAATCCTCATTATTAGGACTTACTAAACTCATGTAATCTGTCTTCATTAGAATAAATTAATTTCATTTCTCTGCTTGTCGTAGATCATATCCTTGTGTGAGGGATATGAGATCATACGACATACTACTTTCATAATTCCAAGTTTAAACTCGGTCACTTCTGCATGCGTAGTTGGTCACCCAATTTGCACAAATATTACCTTCACGATACACATGTGTCACGATGCATTTATTCATATCCTTGATAATAGATTTTGCATAATCAATAATATTGCTAATCATCCACGAGGGTTGAGAAATATTGTTGAGGGCATTAACAATATTTAAAGAGTCCCCTTCAACCCAAACATTTATATGGTTATTTTATTTAGCTAAAATTAAACCATTGAGGGTAGCTAAAGCCTCAGCCATGTGATTATTTTGAACCCCTATAGGGATTGCCCTTGCAGCAATGCAATACCCTTTCTCATCTCACATGATCATACTACATCCTCCAATTCCAGGGTTACCTTTTGAGTCCCCATCAAAGTTAATTTTGATCTATCCATTCAAAGGGCATTCCCAAACATTTCCCTCTCTGATATTGTTGTGGATTTTCTTATCAATCTTAATACCCCATTTTTCAAGGATTGCCCTATCCTCTTTTCCTTTAGATTTCTCTTTGACTTTCATAATTTTAAAGTTCTCAATAATAAAATTCTGAGCTTTTCTAAATAAGATTTTAGGGAGGGTTTCATCCTCTTTGAAAATTCTTTCATTTCTCTCCTTCCAAATTGCCCAAGATATGTGAGGAAGGGCAATTTGCCAGATCTTTCTGATACTTTCACTCTTAGAATTAATACACCATGGAGTGAACATATTCTAAATATCATTAGATAAGACCCAATAAACATTGAGAGCCTTCATCCAATAGGACCAAACCTCATTAGCATAGTTGCAATGGATGAACAAATGATTGACCGTTTCTTCCTCTTTCCTGCACAAGACACACATATTTGTAATATACATACCTCTATTCTTGAGATTGTCAAGAGTGAGGATTTTATTTTGAATCATAGTCCAGAAGAAGATGTTGATTTTAGGGGTAAGTCCTTTGATCCAAGCCTTGGCCCAGAAGGGGGAATCTTTGTTCTCCTCATTAAGGTTATAAGCCGATCCCACAGTGATATTACCATTCATAGTATCTTTCCAAATCATAGAGTCTTCTTCAGAATTTAGAATCATGGAGTTGAGAGTGATATTAAGAGATAGAAGGGAATTATCCATGGTAGTAAGATCCTTCCAGGTCCCATTACAGTTGTAATCCATGACCTTAGTGCCAATTTTATCTTTGCATAAAATAGCAAAGGTACCCCAAACAGTATTCATAACAAGAGGTTGGCTACCTATCCAAATATCTTCCCAAAAGTCCACTCTATTTCCCTTGCCAATTTTCCACTTCACACCTTTTCTGATAATATTTTTGACTTTTATAACATTCTTCCATATACAAAATCCCATCAATATATCTTCGGTGTTAAGAAAATCAAAAATAGAATCGGACTTCCTGTTATATTTGCTGTGCCAAATAGTGTTCCATTCGCTCTTCATTGTGAAACCCCTCCAACCAAGTTTAGCTAGAAGAGCTTCATTCATTCTTTTTATTTTCCTAATACCTAAACTGCCTTTGGATTTGGGTGTACAGACTTTAGCCCAAGCTATAAGAGCAAATCTGTTGGATTTTTCAACACCATTCCAAAGGAAGTGCCTTTGGATTTTTTCAATAGCCTCAGCAAATTTGTTGGGAATCCTATAGAGACTTAAGGCATAAGTAGGTATACTCTGAAGTGAAGATTTAAGAAGTTGTATCTTACCATCTTGACTAAGCAGAGAACCTTTCCACCCAGCAAGTTTCTTGTGAAATTTATCCACTAGAGAACTCCAAAAGGATTCAGGAGGGTTAATCCCAAGGGGGAGTCCCAAATAGGTAGCAAGGAGCTCCCCAATTTGGCGATTCATTATTCTGCTAATCTTATGTTGTCTATACTCAAGAGTGTTAATGAAGTAAATAAAAATTTTATTCCAGTTGATAAGCTTACCAGTAGCCTTTCCATAATTATTGAGAATATTTTTAAGATTCTGGGCTTCATTAATGGTAGCTTCCCCATAAAAATAGAGTCATCGACAAATTGTTGGTGAGAGCACACAAGGTTAGAGGAGGACGGTTTTAACCCTTTGAGATCCCCATTTCTAACAATACTTTCAATGTATCTGCCCAAACATTCAGCGATAATAATGAATAGAATAGGGGATAAAGGATCTCCCTACCTCAAACCTCTAGAAGATTTAAAGAAGGCCAAAGGAGAGCCATTTACAAGGACCAAGAAAGTGGGAGTTGAAACCAACTGCATTATCAACTTTATACATTTTGGATTGAAACCAAAGGTTCTTAGAACATTCTGCATAAAATTCCAATCAACTGTATCATAAGATTTTGAGAGATCAATCTTAAGAATGAATCCATCTTTTCTAGCCATAGTCAGAGAGTGTATGTTTTCATGGAAAATTATGATAGAATCTAAAATCTGCCTTCCCAGAATAAAGCCAGTTTGTTGATGAGCAATTATCTTAGGAAGTGGTTTTAGAATCCTTGAAGTGATGACTTTTGATATAATTTTGTAGGAAGAGTTACATAGGCTAATAGGATGGAAGAGGTCCATAGAGTTAGCCCCATATTTTTTCAGAATGAGAGCAATGAAAGTACCATTCATTTCTCTAAGAATTTTAGTAGATCCAAAGAACTCTTTTACAGTATCAGTAATATCCTTATGTATGATCTGCCAATACAAATGAAAGAAGAATATAGGAAAACCATCACGACCTGGAGATTTATTCCCATCAAAAGAAAAGACAACCTCTTTGATCTCATCATTAGATGGAATAACTGTAAGATAGTAGTTATCATTTTCATTTAGAATCTTAGGTATACTCTCTAGAAGATTACTTTGAAGATCCTGGTCAAGCTGGTCATCCTGGGAAAGGAGGTTAGAGAAGAAAATTCTAGCTTCCTTAGAAATATCCTCCTCCTTTTCCATTTGTCTGTTATCAACTTTAAGTTTAGATATCCTGTTGGCTGCCTTGTGTTTGGTTGCCGTCAAATGAAAGAATTTAGTGTTCCTATCCCCCTCTCTCAGCCAAGTGTTTCTAGATCTCTGCTTCCAAAATATTTCCTCCTTGTGCACAATGTCATGATATTTACTTAAGATTTCAGTTTCCTGTTCTTTAAGGTTATTCACATACCCAACCTTTTGAATAGACTCCTGCACCTCTTTAAGATCAGACATAATATCAGACTTAGAAGAAAAGATATTGCCAAAGGTTTCTTTATTCCACTTCTTAATTTTGTATTTAACATGTTTCAGTTTGAAGGTCAATCTATACATAGTTGTTCCTTCAATTTTAATATTCCACCATTCACTAATTTTGAGATACATTTCAGGATGAATAGTCCACATTTTTTCAAATCTGAAGGGA
>MU223533.1:1342524-1374071 GCA_018584345.1 Thuja plicata | reverse complement strand
TTCCTTCAATTTTAATATTCCACCATTCACTAATTTTGAGATACATTTCAGGATGAATAGTCCACATTTTTTCAAATCTGAAGGGATAGTTCTTTCTTCTAACAATAGGGTCAACAATAAATGATAGTGGGTAGTGGTCAGAGCCCACTCTAATAAAGGTCGTTAAGGAGCAGTTATACTGCAAAAACCATTCATTAGAAATTAAAGCTCTGTCTAATCTTACCTGGATCAAGTCTTTTCCTGCTCTTTGATTAGACCAGGTATAATTGATGCCTTGAAGGTCAATATCAGTAAGAGCTTGACTAGAAATGAACTTCATTAAGTCAACCCTACTTTCTAAATTAGGTTGAGTTCCTCCCATTTTTTCATCTTCCTTAAGAGGGGTATTGAAATCCCCCATTATGAGCCATCTTTCAGTTTCAAAAGACTTCCTGACCTATTCTAGTTTTGTCCGGAAAGAATATCTCCCTTTCTTAGTATTGGGAGCATAAATATTAGTAAGAATCTAGTAGGTTCCTTCCTTGATGTGATGGAATCTAATGCAAGCCATATTATTTTCTTGCAAAAGAACATCACCCTCAATGATATCCCCATTCCAAAAAGTAACAATACCCCTTGAAGCTCCTTCCGAGCTACCTCCACTACAATAGTTATTTTTATAGTATTTGAGCTTTTCAACTTTCTCCTTTGCCATTTTAGTTTCTTGGATGAGAATGATATCTGGTTTGTTATCTCTAACCATATTTCTGATAAGATCCTATTTGTGAGGATTATTTAACCCTCTTATGTTCCATGATATGATCTTGATTTCTTTTTGGTAATACCCAGTTGGGTAATAGTTTTATGTATTCCATCTACTATATTTCTTGCCGCTTCTTGATTTCTCTTTCTAGAGCTTGGTGGTATTCCTGGTGGTGAGAGCTGGCATTCTCCAACATCTGGTTGATAATATTTAGCATTCTTCTAGCCTTTTGTCACTGCACCCTTCTTCTGTTTAGATTTTTCCACAATATTGGGTTTATCTTGTTTCTCAAGTAATTTGTCTATTTCCTCTTTGTCTCCCCATTTTGGTTTGTCTATTTCCTCTAAATCTTTCCTATCCTCTTGTGCTAAAATTTGTGTCATCTCTGTTAGCCCCAGACCCAAGACAATATCTTGCTGGGCATCTAATAAAATGTTATTTTCATATAAATTTTCTTGATCTCCCTGTTTAATAGATAGTTCCTCTTCTTCTTGAGTGGTCGATTGATTATCTTCTTGCTTGGTTCTTTCCTTTTCATCTTGAGTTTTACAAATGTCAATGCTCTTACCTTTTAGAGTTTCCTTGAAAAAGTATATCTTGTCACTCTTGACTAGTTCCGTCTCATTTCCTTGCTCCTTCTGATCTTTCTTGTCTTTTCCTGCTCCTTCTGTTACATTTTTCTCTTGTTTGTTCTGTGTCTCTCCTTTTTCTTTCCCTTCCTTTTCATTTTCTTTAGATAGACCATTTTTCTCTTCTATGTGCTTCTCTGTGCTCTTAGATTCCTTACTTCCTTCTTCTTCCGATAGATCTACAATTTTTCCAATCAGTTTCCATTGTTTTTTCTGATGGGGTTTTTTGACTTTGTTCATTGGACATTTATTTGCCCAATGCCCCAATTTTTTTGCATCTGAAACAAGAAAAGGGAACTGATACATATTCAATTTTTTGAATCCATGTTCCTAATCTTGATTCCAACTGTATTTATTATGGCATGTCAACATCTGGTATGATTCCTATGCATATCCTGGCATGTGTAAGTCTTCTTCTAGAATCCATAACCAGATTGATAGAGAGAAGTTCTCCAAAGGATCTGGAAATACAAGCAAAAATATCCTCATTCCAATACTCCAAAGGAAGTCCTGGGAGCTTCGCCCATATAGGGACTTGGACAATAAAATCTTCATGAAGGGCCATGCTAGGTTACCATTTTTGCAGGATCATAGTATTTTTTCCTATACACCACGGTCCACTACATATGGCTTGTGTTCTATCTTCTTCACATGAGAAGAAAAAGGAGACAAAACCCTTTTTCATAGCTATCACCTCAACTTGGCCTTTAAGCTTCCATCTCTTATCAACATACACTCTAATCACTTCAATATTAGGCCTGATCCTAATGAATCTCCCAACTAGGGCATTGTCCATTTTTCTAATATTATGATCTATAACTTGATCAGGAATAGTGATAGCATATTTACCCTCAGATATATTAGATGTGTTCCTAACAGGCATGTATATAGACTTACCTGAGGGTTTTACCCCAAATAGGGATGCCCATTTGACTGTCCCTTTCCCCAGTATGAGACCCCCACCTGGGTCCCCATCTCCCGTGAATCCATGCATTTTCCTGTCCAGATTCCCACTAGAGTCAGTGGAGCCCTCTATGGTGGTAGGACCTGCATCGCCTACATCATCTGTAGAATCTAATTCTGTAGAGAGATTTGAATTTCTGACTCCCATGTTCTCGCTTCCCAGTCACTCCCCGTTTCCCGCTCCTACTCCCTCTCCCCGCTCCATCTATTCTCTCAGGTTAGGATTGTTGTTAAAAGGGTCATTGTTATTTATATGTGGACCAAGAGTGAGATTGTTGTTAAAAGGGTCATTTTTATTTATATGTGGACCAAAATCTAGTGACTTGTCAGTAGAAATCTCATCATCGTCTCTCCGTAAAAGGAGGCTTCTTGCTTGTAGCCTATGAAATTCTTCTAGACTTATGTATTCACCAGTTTCTTCATCAATGATCAGGGGAAGGAACTCTTCTTCTACTTTAGGATTATCAGTGTCATTGACAGTAGTGTTAGACTATTTATGAGGAGCTGAAGGTGCCACACACATGTGAATTGTATCTATTCCAATATCTTCAGTGGCGAGAGATAGCTCTTCCCATTCATAGTCATGAGAGTCAGTGACCTCATCATTGGATTTGTTTAAGTATTAAGCTATGGTTATTTGATGTACCCAGTTAGCTACCTATGGATCAAAGTGTGGTAGATCAAGGATATGTGAAACTGTGACCAATTTCCCCCAATTAGGATGTAAATCCTATTGTTGGGGTGTCTCTTGAGTAATTGTTTCTATGGTGTCTCCTACCTCTTGAATGGGAGGGTGTGCTAGAAAAGGGGTGTGAAGATCTTGTGGTACCTGAAAGATGGGTGAATAGCGTTCTCCTTGGTAGTTGGGGCCATGTGTGCCAACATGTAACAATCTCTCATAGGACCACTGCTCTAGTTTGTTTGTTTCATCACTCCCTTTATCTAAGTGTGGACTCTCTTTTGAAGTGGGTTTATCAGTTTTATCATTAAAACCCAATCCTATTTTATCTCTGGTATTCCATAATTCCATGGGTATAGGTTCAATAAGCCCTCATCCTGTGTCATTTAGAGGTCCTTTTCCTTTGTATCCCATCTGTTTGTGGAAATCATATCCCTGTCCATACTGTTCTGGGGATATCTTCACATGTTTGACTTTAGCCTCCACCGGTTCCCCTTTGTAAATCCAGTCCAAGACTGCCTGATCTTCTATGTTATCTGAAGAATATGTGGATGCCTTTACCAGTTGCTTTGTGTACTTCTCACTCTTTGGATGTTGTAGGTGTGAATGTTGAGGAAGGTTTTCCATAGGATCTTGGTGACACTGGAAGTTCTGCCAGTGAGGGAGTCAGGTCCAGCTTGTGTTAGAAAGTTGACTTCCTAAGGAAGCATGACTTATTTTTTGTTGTCAATCATGGCAACAAAGTCATACTTAAGTTATGTTATGAAAGACAAAATGACTAAGTATGAAAACAGGGCAGACAGACACATACAAAGATCAGTACATTAGCGCACATGTTAGAGATCACACCAGAGAATGTGTGCTTAGGTATATACTCTATGATGTATATACATGCTAGATCCAGATGTGCAGAGTATGAAACATCAGTACAGAAAAGTCACAGGCAGATTAGTAGACCTGCAGTCCAGGTAACAGAGCATGGAAGCCGACTACAGTTTTGATCAGCATGAATGATTTTGTAATGTAATGGCTAAGCACCTTTAGTTGTAAGTTTTTATTAATGTAATTAATTTTTTAGTAAACACACTTAGGCCAACTTGTTTGGAAGCATTGTATATTTTGATTTAAAGGCCGACTAGTGTTATGTTTTGGGTCGCGCCTATTCAAATTTGCATATATAAGTATGTAATGTAAAGATATGAAAGAAGTGTTGATTATAGTGTAAGAGGAAGTTACAGAGGGATAGTATAATGAATTTAGTATATGATATAGCTCTTTAAAGGAGTAAGAGCATTCACGCATACAAGGAACTGATCAAACAACAGTGTCACTACAACAGTTCAATTTTGATATAGTGCATATCAACATTCAAAGGGTTGTAGCCTTCATCTTATTGGGAAGTGAGCCATACACCCCTAATAGGGTTATTGTAAAAGACTCCTAATATGGTCAAACCTTTAACTAGGTCATTGTACTCAAATTGTAAAGACTGCTTCTAACAGGGCAAAGGAACTTTAACAAGTTCATTATACCTAGTACAATATTTGTGGGTACTAATCCCCACCGGAGTTTTCCTCTGATCAAGGTTCTCCATAATCATATCATGTGTTATGTGTTCTTGAGTTATTTTTCTTTGGATGCACATTTGATATATGTTTAATTGGCTGAAATATAATTGATAGATAAACACAGATTCACCCCCCCCTCTCAGTGTTTCTAACAGCTTGTACTCTCCCATACCTGTTTCTTCAAGTTTTAAGGTTTTGTTAAAACTATTCATAACCATGTCCTTGGTAGTTTCAGGAGCCATGAAATCCCTAGCCTCTTTGTTGTGCGGGATCATGCTACCTTCTTTTATATTGTTGCAAGTGTAGTTAGCATATGCAGGAATCGTCACTTCCACCCCATTATGTGGGAATTTTATGTATTGGTGGTAAGTGGATGGTACAACTTGCATTTCATGAATCCATGGCCTCCCTAATAAGATATTGTAGGCCAATGGTAGATCCAAAACTTGACATATGACGTTCCTCTCAATTGGCCTGACTCTGATAGGTAGAACAATAAGACCTCTAGAGAATATTTCTTCCCCATCATAAGCTTTGATGGTTATCTTGCTTCTAGAGTTAATTGTTTGTTCTGAGAGACCCAGTCTCTTGATTAGATCTAGTGTATAGATTTTCAATCTTGCACCTCCATCTATCAATACATGTCTAACATGAGAGATATGAATTAAGACTTCGATATGGAGAGGTTGATTATGTGGATGTGTCAATGACTTATCATCCTCTTGAAGAAAGGAGAGGTAATGTGGCATGGAGATGTGATTGACCATCGCTTGGAATTTTTCTATATTGATATCCTTTGAGATGTTAGCAGCATGTAGAGCTTGTTCTAGGATTTCCCTATGTACTGTAGATATCTTGAGTAACTCAAAAATGGAAATTTTGGCAGACGTTCGTTGCAATTGTTCTACCAAATCATATTTTGCTTCAAGAATAGTAACCACGTGTTTCGTTGCTTGTTTAGGAATAGTGACAATAGGAACCTTGGATGTCGATGTTGGTTTTGGAGGTCCTTTGATTGTGACTTGTGCTTGGCTCCATGTTATGACATTTGAGTGGAATGAGACACCTTTGATTGTGACCACATTGATGGATTCAATTTTAATGTCTAACATATTGATCACATTATCATTTTTGGAATAGGTTTAGTTTACCTCATTACTCTTCCCTTTAGATGTTTCTCCTTGATCATAATTAGGAAAGGGTTTGTTAAATGTGGTATGATCCTCATTGGTAGTGTGTCCATCTACTTTGATCTTACCTCCTCCAATGAGGTCTTGGATAACATGTTTAAGCTTAAGGCAATTATTAGTCATGTGTCCCTTGTTTTTGTGGAAGACACAATAGTAATTATCATCCCACCACCTAGGTTTGACCATTGGTTCCCATGGTTTGGAATCTGGGATCGTGAAGACTTTGTTATCTAACAATGTTTTTAGAATAGTGTCAAGAGGCTCTCCTAAAGGATTGAAAGTTCTTTGAGGTTTTGAAGTCCATGTCCGACCCTTGCCATTATCATTGTTTTCTTTGTGTACGGGAGTTGTTACCTAAGCATCTTTTCTTTCTTGCATGCTATTGGTTAGGTTGAATACCTCAGGTTTAGAATTAATGTTAGAGGCATCAACCACTCCATCATTAACAACATTCTTGTTTTGCTTCCACCATTTAGGCTTGGAGTTGGAGTTGTTAGTTTTGTTTTCATTTTGAAGGGTGATCTCTCCCCTTTTGACCATGACTTCCTCAATACAGAGGGCATTTTTAATCAATCTGTCAAGGCTTGGAGAGTCTTTCATTTTAAATGCGTAATTCAATTTAGGCACTAGATTATTAATGAAGATCTATATATTCTCTGTTTTAGGGATGGCCCTTGAATATCGTGAAAAAATCTTCCTCCATCTTTGTAGGAAGTGTGTAAATGATTCACCAATTTTCTGTTTGGTATTACATAGGTCCATCATAGTTACATCATGTTGGATGTTGTAGGAGTAATGTTGGATGAACTATTGGATCAACTCCTTGAATGTCTTGACCTTAGGGTTTAGTTTTGAGAACCACTCCATGGCATTTTCCCCTAGACTTCCTAGAAATAGTCGCATGAGGTATGTAGGTTTGTGCATGTATTCTATGCTTAGAGAAAAGAATTACCTCACATGGTCATGTGGGTCAGTTTCTCCCATGTACTTGTTGTACTTTGGTCTTGCCACGTTGGAAGAAAATGGGACCATAGTGATACTCTTGTCAAAAGGAAATGGACAAATGGTGTCCAAAGAGTATTTTTATTTGGGTTTCTCCTCATGTTTAAGGTTTGTGAGCTTTGTTTGCATCAAATTGAGTTGTTTGGTGAGAATTGATATAGGATTTGATACCTCCTTTTCTTTGAGTTTTTCCACATCATAATCCTTGGGTAATTTGACACCTGTGGATGCTAGATGGAGGAAGTACTTTTCTTTATTGTCATAAATTATCCATTTCAATATCTTGTGGAATCATTTACTCTGTTTGAGTTTTTCATAATCATCTTCAAGAATCTCCCCTTCACTGTTTGATCCAAATGGTCCATGTTCAAATTTGGGTCCTTCCTCCTCATCTGTATCTTTGGGCTTTTGGTGTTTTCCATCGTTATACTTCTCAAAAGCCTCACTCCATTTGTGAGTGTTGCTATCCATTTGTGGGGAGTCTAGATCAAGTAGGGAACTACAAGAAGTTTCTCCTTGAAAGTGTGGTGTTTTAGGAGGCACTTTTGATCCTTTAAACATGTACTTGTTACGTCTTGTGTTAACCATGAAGTTGTTTCTCAACTTTGTCAACGTTTCCCAATAGTGCAAGTAAGAGTTTCAAACCGTTCAAGTGGGTGTGTCTAGGTAAAAGTAACTATTTGTTGGTGGATGTAAATGATTCCACTGTCAGAGGGTTAGAATGCCTTGATAGTGATCTAGGAACCAATTTGTTGGTAGAAAGCAGGTAGACCACACGTATTGAACCGATCGTGAAAGACTGACTAAGCATGCAAGGTAGACATTCGAAAGAGTTTTGAAATTTCAACAGGGAGACTAGAAAAGGAAACAGGAACCAGCTAAAGAGCCAAAAGGGTATCCTAATCAACTGAGACTTTCTAAGAAATATTTCTATAAGTACCCTCTATCCTAGATGCGAGCTCCCAGATGCGAGCCTCTGATGACACCAGATGCGAGCCTAAATTCTAGATGCAACTATGTGTTGACCAAATGCGAGCTAGCATACAAGATGCAATCCCAAATACCAGATGCGATTTGGGAATATAGGATGCAATCTTATGATGTCTTTATCAGTTTTTTGCTAGTTTTGAAATTTTCATTTTTAGAAGTTTGTGCAATTTGTTTGATTTGTGATCGTGTTTGGAGACTTGCCAATGAGTAAAAAATACATGTATCTGAAGGTTTGAATTTTGTTTCTTTTTTGAAGGATCTTATCTTTTTAGTGATTTTGCAAGCACGTCAAATAGATTTGCATTGTTAAGAGGGTGAAACAGACACTCATCTTTTCCTATTCTCTAGGTGGAGGATGAAAATCTTTGCTCGTTGACTCAGGTATACACTCAAATGCTAAACAAAATATAGCCACCACCAAGCACATAATGGCTCTAGTCATGATGTTGTATTAGCTGACTCCAAACACAAGTGAGGGAACAATATGACAAGTGTCTTGGGGAAATTATTTTTTGCCTTGCACAAAGTTTATCACCCTTTTGGGGGTGAATCGAGAATTATTTTAGTTGAAGTTGTTGTAGATTATTGGGTAATCCGTTTGAAACCGTCCCCCATAGAATTGCATAAGGAAAAATTTAGGTGTATAGCCCTATGAGTACCTGGATATATGTAGTCTCACAAGAAAGATTCAAGTAGCTTTGCTCTACATATACCCAAGCATGTTCAAGGAAAGATGTTGAAATTTCATGAATAAAATTGGCTCCGTCCTCCGAGGCTTTAGCCTACGAGGAAGCAACTATTTATAGTGAGTTGGAAGGGTTGGTGTAAAACCTGTCCTCACTTGAGTCATTCCTGGGAGATTTTTTCCTCAATCGATAGGCCCTCTAATGTTAAATAAATGTACAAAGTATTGGCGAGCTTTGGATGTCTGGATTTTTTATTCTCCTAAAGAAGAAGAGCACACTCTCCTAATCTAAGTTGTTTTCTCCTAAAATAGAATCAAGCAAAGTGGTTCATGCCCTCAAGCAATGTTTTGCCTGATTTATATGTTCCTATTTTAATGAAAACACTATTCTTGAAAAAGAGATTTGCCTTGTTCAATTAGCCACAATATTTAGTGAGTTTGCTTGTTCAATTTCTGTGTCCCAAAAATGAATTAAACAGTTGAACTTGTTCTTTGATCCACAAGACTTAGTGATTTTTGTTGTTCAT
The DNA here is from genome assembly GCA_018584345.1 of Thuja plicata. Classification (NCBI taxonomy): domain Eukaryota; kingdom Viridiplantae; phylum Streptophyta; class Pinopsida; order Cupressales; family Cupressaceae; genus Thuja; species Thuja plicata. The sequence goes on along the minus strand of MU223533.1, from coordinate 1,365,096 downwards.
TTACTGATCCTAAAAGAATTATATGATTTGATAGCTTGTTCAGTTAACACAAAATTCCATTCAACCCATAAAATGATGTGTGAGTTTCTGATTTTCCTTAAAAGGAAAAGAGCATAGTCCTCTAGTCAATTTGGTGATAGATTGGAAACTGTATTTTAGTTTTTAAAGAAAGTAAATAGAGGTCAAGATGGGGTTTGGCAACCTAAAAAACTGAGTTAGTATCTATTATGTAGCAACTCCAATGAAAGAATGTCAATATCAACCTATAAACAATCTTTAAGCTTTTCAAAAGACCAAAAAAGTCAAAAACACGCAAATGTTAGTGGTTAGGCAAAGTAATTCACTAAAATTTTCACCAGATGCGATCCAAAAAGATAGAAAATGACATAAAACCAGATGCAACCTTCCTTACCAAATATAATTTAATTCTTACCAGATGTGAACCTAAACCATAAATGACCTGGGAAATCCCAGATGCGAGCCTCGTTTACTTCGGTGCGAGGGTGTATCCTAGATGTGATCCTGAATGGCCAAAAATGACCCTGTAACAGAATTCTGGGCATGCAAATTAGTGAAAAATTGGTTTAAAATTGGGTCAAGTTGAAAATCATGCCCCACGGTGGGTGCCAGAAATGTGTGTGTATATTTGTGCACCTGTTATCTGCAACACAACACTTCAATAATTCATTATGTTAGTGAGAAACAAGGGTTGATGAACATATAAAACCATAACATCGAATTATTTCTTTCTAACTAGGATGAGTGTATCAAATAACATAAAATCCCTCATATTATGCTAAATACCAGTGACATAAACAACCTAGCATGAAAGATTTAGTTTAAAAACAACTATTTAACTATTTAGCATACATATTACTCTAAAATGGATATTATAACTATGTAAGAAAGTGACTAATGGAGTGTGCATGAAGCTATGAAGGAATGGGTAGCATAAGAATGCTTTGAGATTCCTTCAAAATCTTGGCATAACAACACTACTATTCAAAATTGAGGCTTATTATGAGCTTTAAATACCTTCAATTTATAGAGGAATGAGAGAGAGAGAGTGGAGACAAGGTTCATTAATGGAGCCCCTTAGGTCATTAATGAGGTGTAAGAGACATTAATGCCTTGGGCATTAATGAGGGATGGGCAAGAGGGAATATCCATTAATAGGTCATTAATGAAATTCATTTAAGAGGCATGGGAGGGTGTAAGGCTCAACTTGGCAAGTTGGTCCTTAGAGAAGTCATGCTTGAGAAAGTTGACTTTCTCAAGTGGGTTGAGTTGTTAATTATTTCTTAATGGAATGTGACAACATTAGGAGGTGGGTTAGGATAGAATTAGAATTAGGATTAGATTAGCAAGGGTGGAATAGGTTGAGATGGGTTATAACCCATGGTAGAAGTGGTTGAGATAGGTTAGGTTGGGGTTTAGGGGAATATAAATGAAATGAATTAAACTTATTTAATTCATTTAAAAATATCAAAATTAATTATTTAAGCATTTTATTGCTTTTTAATAATTAAGGTGACTATAGCCATTTTAATTAAATTAAATAGGCTAGGGGAATGGGTTATTTGCAAGTGGATAATTGATTTAGGGATTTATTTAATTCTTTTATAATTAAATACCATAGCCATTTTTTAATTTGATTTGATTTAATTGGTTTAAATTGATTTGAATCATATGGCTATAATAATTAATATAATTCAGTGATAAAAATACCTAGGACATTAAATTTGATTTAAAAAGAATTATGCCAAGCAGTAATAGGGTCATTTTGACATAATTGAGGGTATGATCACACTTAGGGAAAATAGGGTCCATAGTCAGAACAAACCAAATTTAGGTGGTTACAGTACCTTCTCAAATCTGAATTATGTTAAGTGTGTACACAACAGTCCCAACTGCTTCTCTCTAGTGAACATGTGACACATTTCCTTCCAGAAACATAGTCCTTGCAGCATCTAATATAGTTCTATTTCTTCGCTCTGCTATCCCATTTTGTTGTGGAGTTCTAGGGGCTGATGTCTGTCTGTATTTTCCTTTCTCTTCACAGTATGTATTAAATATCTTTGATGCAAAAACTCCTCCTCTGTCTGATCTCAAACACTTTTTCTTCAAACCAAATTCATTCTCAACTTTTGCTTTAAATAACTTGAATTTTTCAAATGCTTCAAATTTCTCTATTAACTATGTAACCCACATCATTCTAGAAAATTCATCAAAAAATAGTATAAAGTAACTTTCACCATAGTATGATCTTGTTCGTGTAGGACCACATAGATCTGTATGTACCAGATCCAACTTCCCTTTTTCTGAATAAGCTTTACTTTTGAAAGTGCTTCTAGTCTGCTTCCCCATAACACACTCTCTACACATAGTGTTAGATGGATTTATAATCTTAGGTAGATCTCTTACTACTTTTTTCATACTTGCCTTCACAATGTTATCAAAATTAACATGACAAAATCTTTTCTGCTATAACCAACTGTCATCAACCTTTGCAATAAAACAAGAAGCTTCAGATGTGTTCAATTCAAATAAATAACCTCTAGATTTAGTACCAGATGCGATCAAGTCTCCTACTTTACTTCTGATAGAGAATTTCTCATCAATGAATTTCAATTGATAACCCTTGTCAACTAATTGTGCAACACTCAACATATTATGCTTAAGTCCACCAACAAGTAATACATTGTCAGTGTTAGTCTTTCCATCCAAAGAAATAGACCCAACTCCAATAATAATCTTAGAAGTATTGTCACTAAATCTGACAACACCACCATCATGTATTTTCAAACTAACAAACTTGTTTTTATCTCTATTCATATGGTGTGAACAACCACTGTCTATAACCCATTCAGATTTCTTTTCAACTCGGGAAACTAAGGCTTTTTCTTCATGTATAGGTTCATCATCCTTAATAGCAATAAATCTAATTTCATCATAGTCACCATCATTATCATCAGATATACCCTCACTAGCATAATAAAATTGCTTGTCTTTTGAATACTTAGACTTGAAAAACTTAGGTTTGTGCATTGGAACTCTTTTAGGACATCTAGATGCAAAATGACCAATCTTGGTACATGAAAAATATTTCATAGGTAATTAGCCTTCAAAATTTCCTTTACCTCTCTTTTCTCTTCTAGAAATTAGTGTCACAACTTCATCTAGATTTCTTTCTTCTTCCTGTATATGTTCCCATTCATCTGTATAGGCTCCAAGTTCTCTTAGATCATTACTACTGGTGCTTGCATTTCTAGATAAGGTCTTTTTGTTCGTGTACACGGTTGCCTTGAATGCTGAATCAACTTTAGGTAAAGTGTCTCCCAATTTTGCGGCCTCAAATGTAGTTAACTTTCCAATCAACATCTCTCTAGTAAATTTTGGTGTCAAAGGTATAATCTCCTCTATAGCTTATACTTTGGTTCTATATGCAGGTGTCAAACATTTGAGTATCTTCACAATCACTTCTTCCTCACTGTAAGTACCTCCAGAGTTTCTAATACTAGTAACCACTTTAATAATTTTCTATCCATATGCCCTAATGTTCTCATCTTCTCTCATCTTTAGTGATTCCATATTTGTGTTCTAGTTTTTTAGCTTTGCCTACCTAGTAAACTTGTCTCCAATATACAATGCTTCTAATCTTGACCAGATCTCATGTGCAGAATCCAAGTCCTTTACTTCTCTGAATTCTCCTTCTGAAAGTGCGCTCATTAAATATTCCCTTGCAACTATATTACATTTAAATAAGTTCTTTTGATCTTCAGTAGCCTTCTCTAATTCATCCTCAGTCACTATCTTTTTGTTCTTCTTTGTGATCATCCAGTAATAAATTCCTAGACATAGAAAATGTGTTCTTATCTTGTTCTGCCAACTGTTAAATTTTTGAGGATAAAACTTTAGACTATCCTTCTTATAGTAAGTCATCTTCAGGATCACATCAAGATGTTAAACTTTATCTCTAAGGATCACATTCTCTGATACCAATTGTTGGGAATAACAGTCCACAAGACAACTGAGAGGGGGGCTTGAATCAGTTGTGATATATATTATTAAACTTTAAACTTTATAAACCAAATCTACAAATGTAAATGATAAAGCAGTAAATTCCAACACCATAACACAATATTTGTTGTCAAGGAAAAACTATTAAAGGTGAAACCCTGGTGGGAATTAACACCCACAAATAATGTACTAAGAGTATAGTATCCATGTTAAAATATTTAGCCCCGTTAGGAGCTTTTTACAACATTACAATACATAGTCCCTGTTAGCAGACAAACCCTGTTAGGAGTCAAAAGAAATAGTAGGCTCATTACCAAGGCACACTGCCCAAAGAAGGTTAAAGTCACCCTCAAGGATTTACAATTTGAACAAGTGTATAAATAAAATACATAATCCAATGAACTTTCTGATAGCAACTGTCTTTGCTTGGTCAGTTCTAATGAAGAACTCTTCTCATAAACTCTGCTCTACATCCAACTGCCAAACAAGCCTCGCAGCTTTCACTTCTTTCCCTTTTAATATTTGTCACGTCTTTTCAAAAGAAAAGATCAATCATATATACTCTCTTACAATAATTCATTAGGTCGGCCAGTTAAGCTTTACTAATACACAAATAACTAATTAGGTCGGCCAATTAAAGCTTTCCAATATACAAATAATTATTTGACCCTTGCTAAGATACACACAGTGCCTATAACAAGTAAACATTATTTACAATCCATCAATTATGCTTCCAGATCCACAATCCACACTCACAATTCATTTTACATGCTACATGTCTAAAGTCGGCGAGCAAATAGATCTCATTCATAATACATGCCACAGCTGACATCACCAGTAACCAAACCACAATCAAACTCAACCCATTATTTCAACATATGTCGTCTATCCACCAGTAAGCTCGCATCATCTGAAATATCTTTTCCAGAAAGATATAACAGAAACATAGGGACCTGCTCTGTCCAGAATCACAGTTACAGTCCAGAAACCAGTCTTCACCAAATCAACTATAACATCCGCAATATGCAACATAAAGCCAAGTGACCTTATGAATAAGATCAACACACATCCTTCTACATAAATACAACTTTGAGCATTCTAAATCATCCGTACAGTGTCTATACACTTCTTCCAGTCAAGTAACCAGTTTGTCCTCTCCATAGAAATATATGTTGACATCAGTGACAAAACATGAATATCAACAGTATGATCAGTAACCAAAACTAATATCATCCAACAATTCATTGAGGGAGTACTACCCTTTTATGAATTCCTTGATTTGAATTACATTAGAAAAAATTCTTTGACCATAAAGCAATAGAAAAAAAGCATACACTAATTCTTTGACCACACTAAGTTACCACCATACAAATTATTAAAATATGATATTTTGAAAACAATGTATTATTCTATTTTATGAATATTTATAAAACATTACCTTAGGTGTTTGAGCTACCCGTCCATGTCTACTAGAATGAGCACTCCTTTGTGTGCTCATACCACTAGATGCACCCTGTAATGCATATTATTTATGTATCAATTTAGATTCTTCTATACATAAAAATTTATTTACTTTTAAAATATTTAGGTAATTAATTAAAATAACATGTCAAAACACAAATTTAAACAAACCTGTGTCGGCTCTGTATTATACACCATTGACAACAGATCATCTGTGAGGGCCATATCCTTAGTAGTGGATGCCTAACATCTTATCCCACAATATACACATGAATGGGATGTCAAACCATTTTCACTCGCCTGACTATCTACCCCATCACATATACCATTACAACTGATGCAGATATGCTCAATGGGGTGGGTTGACCCTAGAACTATAGTTGATGATAATGGAGCTGGCATGAGATGAGATTATCCTAATGGTGCATCTGATGAAAATGGAGTTGGCACATGATGGGATGATCCTACTGGTGCATCTGATGAAGATGGAGGTGGCATAGGCACTGATCCATCCTCTCCAACTAACTGAGTGCCATGCTGGATAATGACATCAGTCAATGATGCAGCTGCATGAAGAGTCTGTATATCCATAGAATCCTTCACCACTACTGGGACCACAACATGAATGAGGGGTTTTCTCATAGTACACCTCCTCTCTTGTGGTTGGGTAATCCTATGTGCCCCATGTCTATCCTACATAGAGCCTCTCCCTCTACCCTAGATTAACTCATGAAAGTCAAAGTAATTCAATTTCTCATCGAGGATAAATTGATCACAGTATAGATTCCTCAAAAAATATAAAGGCACCTCATTATTATTACAAGGTGGTTGGTCAAATACCATGTACCACCTATCCCAAAAATTTGATTTTATCCCCTTATGAGCACACCAATGTATAGGAAACCATTTTGTATTATATTCTAGGGAATTGCTAGTATTAGGATCAGTAAAAAGGGCACATATGTCATGTTTTTATATGCCTTTTATTTTCACATCCTCATATGATAAACCATCAACATAATATGTATGACACCTATCCCTCCATGAACCCCATTTTTTCACCTCTTGAGACACCTCATTTTCACTATTGGACATTTTTTTTAATGTAGTGGTGAGGATAGAGTGATGCTGACGACCAGAAGCCTTCAACCTATTCACTAATATATTAATTTGTGCACTATTTTGTTTAAGGCATTGCATGAGGTCCTCTTTTATTGCATTTACATGATCTAATGGCACATGTGGATGGTCTATGGGTGGCGGTGGTTGTGGATGAGGATAATTTTGAGTAGGGTTTACGGGTGGCGATGGTGGTGGACAAGGAGAATTTTGAGGAGGGTTTACGGGGGGTGTCTTTCATTTCTTTTTCCTCTTCTTGGGTTGTTTGATGAATATGATATTAAATTAATAAAAGAAAACAAAAAATAAATAACATAACCTAATATGATTACAAATTCTAAAAAAAAAAAAAAAAAAAAAACAATTAAACTTACCTTTGATAGGGGGTGCCATTGCTTGAAAATGTGAAAATTGTTGAAGAAACGTTGTTTTCTTCAATGCGCAATCGGGTTCTGATGTATTTTTTCCCTCCTCCACTATGTTTCTCTATATTTTCGGCATTAGAAATGGCCTAAGCCACAGTCTTTAGAAAATATAATATATTTCTAATAACCCGGTCGGGTTATTAGAAACATCAATAACCTGATCGGGTTATTAGAAACATCAATAACCTAATCGGACCTCATTAGAAACATCGATAACCCGATCGGGTTATTAGAAAGATAGACTTTTTTAATAATATTGTCTAGCCTTGGTTACCAAGCCTAGTACAATTTCAAAATCTCAATAACCCAATTGGGTTATGTGAAATTTGAATTTTCTTAAAACATGTGTCCACTTTTTTGGGTCATAACTTGGTGCACACACCCATGATAATGAACAAGTCTCTAGAAGAATAAGAAGATATAACTACAACAAGGATCATCCAAGCATGAAGAAGAACATCAGATCTCAAATGGTAAAAGAATCACTACCACCCAACCTCGTGGAACCAAAGGTCCACTCCCATCATGTGGAGGAGATAACTTCAGGTCCACACACGCAAGTACACAAAAGAAAGAAAGGCTAATGCAAAAGTACAGGGATATAGATAAGAATTATTGAGACACATTAGAGATCATACGTTGATATAAGGGTACATAAAATACTGATAAAGGACATACAAAAATTAACTAGAATACCAACAAGTACCAACTACTGAAACCAAAAGCCAAAAGCCAAAAATCAAATACCAACCACCAGAGGCAAACGTAGGACCTATAGAGGAGACTTGGGCTATATACTATGGGAGTGTGATCACATGGTTACCTACTTGAGTTACCCTGGACTAGTCTCTCTGGACCCTAGACCCTCCAAGTTTTTTTGTCTATTAGTGTCCCATGCTTAGTCATATTCAAGGTAGGTTGGTTGGTCATCACAACAACTGAGCGATCCCACTAAGGCCAAGCATGAGCAGTAGTTACTACTGAGCAAGTAAGAGGTCACCGAGTACTCAATGGATTCTGAGCAGAATGATTTCCGAGTTGCATAGAAGAGCTAGTGCCGAGTAAAATAGATTTTTTATATATGTTTGGAATGGCACAAACACCAAGGTAACCCATTTTGGCCAACTTCTATGGAGAGTTTAATGATCATGCACTGAGATTTAATGCATTAATTACGTGTTATTTTTATGATCATGGATCCCTATGCAAGATATACCACCAATCAAAATTAGGGATGCCTAAGTGGAAAAAGATGATGGATCTAGATAGTTGATCTTGATCTAGATGATCTATTTATGGGATGCTTCAAACCCTCGTGTGTGTAAGCATTATGTTGGGATGTGGATGTGAAGAGAAGAGATCAAAAGTATATGCATATTTTTTATATCTGAAGCATTGAATAGCCAGAGTGACCGGGTAGAGAAATGAACAGTAGAACAAAGATAAATCAAATTGAGAGATCAGTTAAGAGTTGGAAAGAGGAGATCCTTTATTAGCATTTGTAATGCAGACCAAAGGATCAGGTACTGATACATTCTAGCAAGTGGATCAAGGTAAATCTCCTAATAGAGTGGTCCTAACAAGCCTTTGCAAATCTCTTAACTGAGTGCTTACTTTGTTGTAAGTTTAAATCCTTTAACAAGGTATATTGTATAAGTCTAAAAGATCTTAACAGGGAAGACCCCTCACAAGGTAGGTCATCAGAAGTGATCAAAAATTTGTATCCCTAATAGGCACACTTTATTATTGCAGTAGTGAAAAATTATGGGTGTCATCCCCACCCTATTTTTACCTTCAAGGTTTTATGGGTTACCAAAATCTTTGTGTTATGTGTTCATGATTAGATGTTAGATCTTTTACAGCATTTTAGTTTATGTTTATGAATACATGGTTGAATCAGTTTGTTAAGAATTGGCAGAATTTTTATAGATTTGATTCACCCCCCCCCCCCCTCTCAATTAATGCTTTCCCATATTAGACTTCCAACNTTAAGAATTGGCAGAATTTTTATAGATTTGATTCCCCCCCCCCCCCCCTCTCAATTAATGCTTTCCCATATTAGACTTCCAACAATTGGTATCAAAGCATTGTTCTCTTAAAAGAAGTCTAACCACTTGAGAATTAAGATCTTGGAAATGGAGGCTTATAAGTTGGGAAAGCTCATTGAGAATCAGAAGATTGATATTCAGTTGACACTAAAACAACTTGAGATAGCTAGAGAATAATTAACGAAATCCTTCAAATCTAGGAAGGAATTGGAAACTCAGATGAAAGATACTCAATATAAGGAAGAAGACACTGAAGGTCTATTTGACAATGACGATTCACAAGAAAGTAATGCAGCGAATGCAGATCTATTGGAGAAGAACAACACACTGAAAGAACAAGTCAAAAGTGTGAAGATAGAACAAGAAACTCAATTAATAACACTATGTGAGGTGATTGATCAAAAGAAGATAGCTGAGGAAGAAAAGACAATGGCAGAAGAAGACAAGAGATAGATGGCTACTAGACTTGATGAAAGGACTAGTGATGTGAAGAAGCTCACAAAGAGTCAGTTAAACATGGTCAACCAACTGTTATTTGCAAATCAAGAGATAAACAAAAAGAAATTGAAATCACACATCTGAGATCGGAGAATAATCAACTAAAAAATGAGTTGAGATTTGAAAGAGAACTTATTGAGAGGATAAAAAAATGAATGAAGCATTGAGATACTTTGAGGAACTTATGAGATCACCAAGAAGGAATAGTGACACATCTAGACTTGGAAATACCGAGCACCATTCTTCCACTGATGAAGGAGAATAATCAAAGAGTGGAGAACTGAGGAATACAAAGCTAAAGAATACAAAGCCTACATGTTATCACTGTAGAAAACCAGATCACACAACAAACATATGCCAAAGAAAGAATAATAAGTCAAATCCTAAACCTAAATTCAATGGATATTGTTTTAATTGTAAGAAGCATGGACATCAGACACATGAATGTAGGTCAAAGACTAACAATACACCTACTTCACCTAGATTCAAAGGACATTGCTACAATTGTCAAAAATTTAGTTATAAAACCCAAGATTGCAGATCCAGTGCAAAATACAAATGGACATCCATGAAACAATGCAATACATAGAGGAAAGGTAACACATTCAATTGGGATTATAATACAAAGCACAGTTGTCATTATTGCAATGAATATGGTCACGTTGCAGAAAATTGTATAAGTACACATTTTAGAGGTAAATCCAAAAGTTGGATGAATGGAAGTATGGTCTTGTATAGTTGTCACAAGATCATTCATACCAAGAGAGATTGTAAGACTAGAATCCCAGCACCTAATATTGAACAAATAAGGAATCAGATGAATCTGACATGGAGAAACAAAGAATAAGCAAGTAGTAGTGGATCCAGTGAAGCTGAGATGACCCAATCCAATGGATCAGGTGATCACACCACTTCAAATTAAGCAGAAAGGTATGTAAGGAACTATTTTCTCAAATGTCATATTTTACACCAGCTCATAACATAACATGTATAGGGTGGCTACAAGAAGTTGAGTCCCACTTTTGGGCAAAAAGTGGAAGTGTTTTCCCTATTTTTTAAATTTTCTGTCAATTGATGTCAAAATTTGAGGCACTTACAGATTGAATCTCAAAAAAATATGCTAATAGAAAATGTAGTTCTCGGAGTCTAGTTTTCAAATATGTAATTTATTTGAATTCCCACATGGTAGAAAATATATTTTAGTAGGCTTGTTAAAAAACCCCTCTTTCAAAATACTTGTTTTAACACCATACCCCACGTCTATGAACACCCTATTTTGAAGTAAATAAATGAATGTTTATAAATCCTTCTGGGGGAAGGTACCTAACACATCAAAGATTGGTTACAATATTTTTTCTTTTTTTTTAATTAAATATATTTTTTTAAATTAATTTTTAATTGACTATAAAGTACTTGACTATAAAGTAATTCTTCAAAACCTCTTGTGTACGACCACCATAATTTGATGAAAATTTCACTTTTTTTTGAATTTGTTTTTTATTTTGAAGAAAATTCTATGTAGATTGGACTTATATAATTCATTTTTTCAAAAATCTAAAATCAAAAAAGTTATTAAAGTTTTAGTGAACCTTACTATTTTAAGTTTAGGTACTGTATGCACCCTAAAATGGTCGCCTAGACTTTGGGCCCCATTTTATCATTTTATCAATTTATTGAATCAATGCTTTGTAATATTTTCAATTCAAATCAATTTCCTTGATCAAATTGTAATTAATTCAATTATTCAATAATTTTAATATTTCCTAAGGTTTGATCATTTTTATCTAATTAAAAGATTTAATTTTCTTTTTATTTAAATAAAATTTATCTTATTTAATTAAAAGATTTAATCTCCCTTTTAATTGAATAACATTTATCTTATTTAATTAAAATAAATTTCTCCCTTTTAATTAAATAAAATTCCTCTTATTTAATTAAATTCAATTTCCCCCATTTTATTAAATAAAGTTCTTCCAATTTATTTAGTTGAAAGAAAACCCCTCTTTTAATTAAATAAATAAAAATCCCCACTTAAAGCACTTTATTTGTTGAAAAAGGCAATAAATTAAATAAAAATCCCTTTTTCATCACATCTTCCTAAGTGGTGGTTTTTTGCCTCTTAATCTCAACAGTTCACTTTTCTTTATAAGGAAATCTCTCCTTCTCATTTATATATTAGGTTTTCATAGTATTGTTATGCTGCAGGTTTGGAGAGCAATTTTGGAGGAGGATTTGAGTACTTTGGCTTGGATATTGCAACTTGTCTCTTCTTGTCTTCTTCTTCTTGCATTCATGGCTACTCATGTAGATTAGATTCATGTTTATTTTCATAGATTAAACTTGCATTTGTATTTCCTTTTGATAGATTAATCATGTATTGTTATCATTTAGATTAATTTATTTTCATGCATTGTTTTTTATTATGGAAAATAGTTTTTGATGGGTTCCTAAAACCCTACAGAAGAAACAAATGAAGTCTAAAGCATATAATCATTACAATCCAAACATTAGAAAATAGTCAAAACAAGAAAAATAGATACAATGACCAAAAAGCCAGGATCACATATCCAAAAAGGAAGGAATAAAAGCCAGGTCCATCCTTTAGGATATTTCTCTGAGGATCTCCACTGCTATGATCTCCAGCTCTATCATTCTTTTAGTAGCTTCTCTGATTTCAGCCAACTCCTTGTCAGCTCCTTTGTCTGTCTTATTCTTTGTATTTTCATCTGCTTGGAGTTGGTTCCTATCTCCTTGCTTTTGCCTTTCTTCCAGATTACCATGTTGCTCTTGAAACTTATCAATTATGACCTTTATGTTGTCGTTAGAAGCTTTTAGTGTATTATAACTCTACTCTGCTATTTTGACCATAGTAGCTTCAATGCTTTCAATTCTATTTTTCAGTTCATTCACTCTGTTGTCCAGCTCTCTATCCTCTACAATGTTTTTATTTTTGTTGCTAATGTGTTCCTTCTCCATGCTGTCCATCCTTTTTTTTCATGTCATCAATTTCATAATAGGTCCATTTTGTAGTTCTATAGCTGTCTATTGTGTTGTTCTTTGCGTTATTGAGCACATCCATTTGTGGTATTTCCCTTGCACTGTCACTGAATATCACCATGGCCGGGTCAATGAGATCCTCCATTTTTATTATTCCCTCTTTATTTTCCTTTACTAGGGTTTTTACCAATTCTCTCTTAATGCCCATTTTGGCCAAGAGAGAATCGAAGTTTCTCTAGACCACTTTCTTATCTTGACCTGTAATACTACAGGGGAACTGTTCTTTGCCATACTCAGCATAGCCCTGGCTGATCTTGTCCTCTTCATCATTAATACCCTAGCACTCCTCTGTTTCATCTTTCTCCTCTTGTATCTCATCCTATTTTTCCATTTTTTCCTGCTTTGTTTCCACTTTGATTCTTTTGGATCTCGTGGCCCACTTTCCGAAGTTTTCCTCCTCCTTCTGAGTCATAATTTTGATGGTGATCTTCCTTTTAGTAACCTTTTTCCCTTTCTTCTTCAAAGTTGTTTCTTCCTCTAAATTCTCCTTCCCTATTTCCATTCCTTCCTCTTCCTCATTGTATTCCCAGTCCGAAGAGACTTCAATGTGCTATTTTAAATTCTCTTTTTTTGCTCTATTTTTAATTTTCTTCTGTTGGCTAGTATGTTCCACCTCTGAATCAGAGTGCATGTCTCTTCTATCCTCTATTTCAGAGGGGAAGTATTCCTCCTCAAACTCCCCCATGGAAGCCCTATCCTCTTTATCTTGGATTTCCTTACCCCGATTACGGGATTTAAAATACTCATAAATCAAAAGAAGTAAGCCCTCATGGAAGGCCAGATTACTTATCTGTTTCTGCTTATAATCATTTATGTTTTCATTAATAGATGAATATAGGTAGAAAGGGAGGGAAACCTTAGCCCCATACCTGAAATGGTTGAGGAGCACAAATTGATGGGTGTTGATGCAATCAAATCTGGTGTCGAGCATGAGGAATTTGATTATCGCCCACAACACAAAGCACCACAGAGGTTTGATGGAGCTCGGGTGATAAAAGGTGCCTTTCTTGACCAGGGCACATTTTTTGGCTTCATCTTTGACAAACTCCGTCAAAGATATAGAAGAGATTTTTCTATCCCTATAGAACTTCTTTCCTATAATAGGAATGCATGTTATCGCTGAAACTATTTCCTCAGTCACCATGAATGTAACCCCATCGATTTTCACCTTACCTTCCTTCTAGCTAGTAACCATCATCCTTGTGACTGATGGCTTCCACCCATGAAGGCGTTCGATATAAGTGGTTACTTCCCCTTTTCTCAGAATTTCCCACACCTTTGATCTCTGGCGCCATTTCTCAGTTCCTCTCTCCGGCTCTCTCCTATGCCTCTCTCCCACCATGTCTGCAACTCTTTTGTTTCCTCTATTTTTCAAGATCCTTCCTTTAGCTTTGTAAATGTAATAACTGCTTAAATTCTGCCAAGTGTTCTGATGGGGCATTAAATTGACTTTCCCATCATAGCATTTGTACTTGCACATCCCGCGGGGATTCTTTTTGCCTCTATCTTTACTCTCCATAATTATCCTTTTAGCTTCTGTCATAATTAATCTTTAATATATCTGAGTCTTCCTGTGACCCAATCATTTTCCATTATGTTGGCAATTTCTAGTGGTAAATGTTTCCCATTCTTCCATTGTTTAACTTCTTCACACGTGACACCCGAATTTGCCAGCATGTCTGCCACCTAGTTTGCTTCATGATATTCATGTGCAACATAGATCTTATCAAAGGAATTTTGAATTTGAATACATTCCTTTATGATATTCTCTATAGTCTAGGAAGCTCTGGTCTTTTCATTAAGACAATCAATTATATTTTTTGAGTCCCCTTCCACCCATAAATTCTTGATACCCATTTCCTTGGCAAGCTTAAGAGTGTGATGTGCCACACTAGCCTCAGCATAGTGGTTGGTTTGTGATCCTAGGGGTGCTGAAATAGCTGCAATTCCTTTTCCATGTGAGTTTCTGATGATTCCTCCCGCCCTTGCCTTCCTAGGGTTCCCCTTAGTTGCCCCGTCAAAATTAGCATTGTACCACCCTTCCGGTGGTAAAGACCATCTATAGCCTAGCCTTTTGTTGATGTTTTTTAACCCATTTAAGTGAGTAGAAGTGCTGCTACCTTTGCAAATGGTGTAGTTTTCCTTAAGTGCATTAGCAATTTTCTTTGCTACAACCTTAACCGAGGTGATCTGTTCCCTAAAGATCCTATTGTTTCATTCCTTCCAGACCCCCCAACAGATGTGTGGCATAGCCCAAACCCAGAGATGATAGCCACTCCCCCCTAGTTGCCATTGATCAAAAAGATCTAGAGTGGTGCTAGGGAAAACCCAGGATGTCTCAAAAAAACCCAGGAAATGATGCCATATCTTCCTGACAAAATCACAGTGAAGAAATAAATGGTCCACATTTTCACTATGAATTTTGCAGAGGATACATCTATTAGGAATGTAATGTCCCCTTTTAATAAGATTGTCCACTGTCAATATGCGATTTTGAAGAAAAGTCCAAAAGAAAATATTAACTTTAGGGATGATACCAGGGAACTAGGCCTTCGCCCAAGCGGGTATAGACGCAGATCCCTGCATTGAAACATATCCTGAGGCCACTATATAGTTTCCATCCTTGGTCTCCCCCCAAACCAAGACATCCTCATTGAGAGAAAGGGGAATGTGCCCCAGATAGAGCATAAGGGGTTTGAGATCCTAGGAAACCTCAGTGAGATTGACCCATTTATTATTGATTCTATAGTCATTGACACTGCTGCCAAACCTATTCATGCAATGTTCTACCCATTTGTTGTAAGGCTCCAAATTCCATAGAGGTCCCTGTCTGAGCCAGTCATCATGCCAAAAATTTACCTTCTTTCCGTTACCCACTTTCCATCTCATTTTTGTTGTCACTATTCCTTTGGTCCTCAAAATGCCATTCTAGATGTGGGAGCCCATCGGGTCAGAGTCTCTGCTAATGAATTGTTTGAAGGTTAAGTCAGCTAAATATTTATCCTTCATGATATCCCTCCATTCCCCTGTTGAATTGAAGATTCTCCAAATTTTTTTGGCTTGCAAAGCTCTATTGAACTTCTTTAGCATCTTGATCCCTAGGCCTCCATATTTTTTTGGCTTAAATACCTTATCCCAGGCCACCAGTGAGTATTTCTTGTTTCCATCTTTGTCTGCCCATAGGAACTTTCTCTGGATGGCTTCCAGAGTGTCAGCCACCTTTGTAGGGATGGTGAAAATGCTAAGAGCATAGGTAGGGAGGTTTTGGAGAGTGCATTGAATTAGAGTAATTTTTCCAGCCTAACTCAGGGTGATGCCCTTCCATCCCGCCAATTTCCTATTGAATCTATCTATGAGGCCTCCCCAGAAGGCCTCTGGGGGTTTGTTTCCAAGTAGAAGGCCAAGGTAGTAAGATGGAAAGGAGCTAATGACGCATCCCAGAATACCTGCCATTCTCCTCTGTCTGTCCTCTAGAGTGTGTATGAAAAAAACTGAGCTCTTGTTCCAGTTAATAAGCTACCTTGTAGCATTGGTGTAGGAATTGAGAATATTCCTAACATTTCTATCCTCCTTTACTGAAGACTCCTCCCCCCCCAGAATATTGTCATCAACAAATTGCTGATGAGTAAAATTGAAAGGTCCTAAAGAGGATCTTAGCCCCTTTAATTGCCCCCAGATTCTATGTGCATGAATAAACCTTCCTAGGAAATCAGCCAGGATGATGAAAAGGATAGGAGAGAGGGGGTCCCCTTGCCGAAGTCCACGAGAAGATTTGAAGAATTCAGAGGGAGACCCATTCACCAACACAACGAAAGACAGGGTAGAAATCAGCTGGGAAATTATCTTTAAGACCTTACCATTGAAACCAAAAGCCCCCATAATTTTGCTCTAGAAGGTCTAGTCCACCCTATCATAAGCCTTGGAGAGATCCATTTTGAGCAGGAATCCTTCTCTCTTGCCTTCCTCCAAAGAGTGAATCACCTCGTGCACCGCCATAATAGAGTCTAGAATTAGCCTACCAGGGACAAAACCTGATTGTTGGGGAGCTATAAGAGCCGAGAGGGTCTGAAGAAGTCTGAGAGTTATGACTTTTGAGATAATATTATAGAAGGAGTTACACAGACTAATAGGTCTGAAACTATCAAAAGAATTTGCACCTAGGATTTTCGGGATGAGGACAAGGAAAGTGGCATTGATCTCCTTGAGAAGACTTTTGGCACCAAAAAATTTCTAGACCGCTTTGACAATGTCTTCTTTTATAATTTCCTAATAATACTGGAAGAAGAAAGAAGGGAACCCATCTGGGCTCGGGGCTTTCTCTGCAGGTAAAGAGAAGACCACTCTATAAATTTTAGCCTGATTCAGGATCGCTAGCATGCTTTTATTCTGGTTTTCCATGATCACCTTAGGGAGAGCTTGAAGAATATCCTCCTGATCATTCATGCTGAGATTAAGCTCTTTAGAGAGGATTTGAGTAAAGTACCTAATGGCCTCATTTGCAATCTCCTTGTCTTCCTCCAAAGTTTGATCCCCCTTCTTAATAGCCTTGATTCTATTAGTCGTCCTGTGTTTCATGGTAGATAGATGGAAAAACTGAGAGTTTTTGTCCCCCTCTTTTAGCCATACTGATCTAGACCTTTGCCTCAAGTACATCTCCTCCTTAATCACAATGTTATGCAAATCCGTCAAAATTTATGTTTCAGCCCTGATTCTATCCTCATCATACCCATGATTTTGGATCTCCTCTTGGATCATAGCCAGCTTATACTTAATCCTATCTTTATTTTGGAATATATTGCCAAATTCTTTTTTGTTCCATTTTCTGATCTCCATTTTGATGTTTTTAGGCTTCTTAGCCACTCTGTACTGCGTGATCCCCTCCACATCTATACCCCACCAGTCCTTGATCTTAGGAAGGAGGTTGGGGTGGGTGGTCCACATCTTTTCAAATCTGAAGGGGAAGGCTTTTTTCCTATTAAGATTTTCCATATTAAGAGCAATTGGTGAGTGGTCTGAACTGAACCTAGCCAAAGAGGAAAGGTGACACTGATACTGATGCATCTAGTCCATAGAAATGAGGGCTCTATCTAGGTGGACCTAAATACACTTTTTACCCTTACGCCTATTAGACCAGGTGAAAGTGCCTCTACCTGATTCCATGTCCACAAGAGCCAGTTCATTAATCAGACTTGCCAGGTGCTGCCTGCTTTCCAGGTCCAATGGCAAGCCCCCAAACTTCTCTGATTCCAAAAGAGGGGTATTGAAATCCCCCATAAAAATGGTTTTTGGTTCAGTGATTTTGGAAAAAAGGTTACGAATCTTGTCCCAGAAAGCAAGTCTAGAAAGCTTGGTGTTTGGCGCATAAATGTTCATGACAGCCCATCCCTCCTGAGAAAAAGGATTAGTGAAATGCATAAGTAAAATATTGCCCTCGTTCCAAGTGACTTGGGCATTAAGGTTATCCTTCCAAAGAATCAAAAGGCCACCAGAGGCACCATTTGAATCTAATGCCACGCTCCTCATACTTTTGCCAAAAGAAATGCCTGCAACTTTATCCTTTTTCATTTTAGTCTCTTGAATCAAAAAAATATCGGGTCTATGGTCTCTAATCATATTTCCAATAATTTCTTGTTTATGGGATCCATTTATCCCATGGATGTTCCAAGATATGATCTTCATGCTTTCTTTAGAGATTCTTGGATGGTCCTTTGGTACCCATCTGCAATATTCCTTTTTGCTTCTTCCTTTTTGATTTGATTCATACTCTTCCTACTAGGTGTGTTTGACTTGCTTCCTATGTCTGCTTTAGCCCTGCTTCTTTTTGCTACGGGTGATGTTGGGGATGGTTCTCTGCTATTTTTATTTTTCACTGTTATCCATGCTCCCTCATTTTCCTTTGATCCAACTTTGTAACTTTCAAACAAAGCTTCCATTCTTGAGATTTGACCCGGTGTTGAGGAGGAAACCATTTCCAAGAATCAGCTTATTTTAATAGGTGAAAGGAGATCGCTACTACTTTTCTTTGGAAGCTGGGATAAGTATGGTTCCTTACCCAAATTGAATATCCCATCTTCCTATGTTTCAGGGACAAGAGAGATGGTAAAGCTGGCCTCCTCTCTCAACCCTTCAAATGAAGACTCCCTGCTCTCCTTGTCATGAGTACTCTTATTGTCCCCCTACTGAGTATGACTGACTACAACAGGTTCCCCCTCTGAGTCTAAATCTGGGTGGGCTAGTAATTCCTCCTCTATTAGCGTAGCCCTATCAATGGTCAGTTGTTCTATGTGCCTTTCCTAGTTCTCATCAGAGAGAATCCCTTGTGGGATTTTCTTTTGTTGTACCTTGTCACTAGGGATTTTCTCTATCCAGATTTTTTTTGTGTGTAGGAGGTCCTTATGCATGGGCTGGTCTTCCTACCTCTTGCCTTGTTTAATATGATCCTTTTGAGCAGTATCCTTTGCCATGGCCATAGGGCACCTATTAGCTTTATGTCCAGCTTTCTTACAGTGGAAATAGGCGAAAGGGACACTCTCATATTCAATCATTTGCACTCTTCTTCCCAATCTGGATTGGAAGACAATGGATTCAGGCATATCTTGACCTACGTCAACTCTAATACAAATCCTCACATAAGTGAGTCACTTCTTAGCTGTTGTAATAGGGTCAATAGAAAGAAACTCCCTGAAAGATTTGGCTATACCCTCAAAAACATCCTCATGCTAATACTCCAGAGGCAACTCAGGAAGTTGCACCCAAACAGGGGCTTGGGTCAGAAAATCCTTGTTGAGATCCATATTAGAGGTCCATTTTCACAAAATAAGGGTAGATCTACCTACTGACCAATTCCCAGCACAGAGGATTTTGGACAGGTCCTCTTGGCAAGAAAACTCAAAAGATAGGAACCCTTTTTCCATAGCCATAACTGCGACCTGACCTTTAATATCCCATTTTTTTTCAACAAAGGTTCTGACTATTTCAATATTGGGTCTGGATCCAATGAAATTACCCACCAGAGTAGCAACCATGCTCATAATATTATGATCTATAAGCTCAGAGGGCAGTTCTAAAGCATAGGTCCCTTTATCTTTGTTTGAAACAAGCTTGATATTTGGGAATGAAGACTTACCAGATGGTTTGACGCCGAAAAGATTTGACTGCCACCCCAGTGGAGCCCTAGCCGCAACCATCTCTCTATTTTCAGGTGCAGGCCCAATTTTTCCTCATATAGAGTAGATCTCATTTTCATGCATTGAATCTTTCATTTCATGGTGTACTTACATGGGCACTAACTAGGTCAATCTGAGGGCCTTCATTTCACACCTTTGCACTCCATGACTAGAGAGCTATGGATCGATATTTGAGGCCTCATGCTTAAGCAACCTTGGATGGAATGATTCATAGAAGTGTGTCAACATTTTAGCACACATTTTTGGCGCCCACTGATACAAATGCAAGTTTAATCTATAAAAATAAACATGAATCTAATCTACATGAATAGCCATGAATGCAAGAAGAAGAATACAAGAAGAGAGAATTTACAATATCCAAGCTCAAATGCTCAAATCCTCCTCCAAAATTGCTCTCCAAACCTGTAGCATAACAATACTATGAAAGCCTAATATATCGATATATGATTGATTGATGATTGATGATTATCAAATGAGAAGGAAAGATTTCCTTATATAGGAAAGCGAACGGTTGAGATTAAGAGGAAAAAAACTCACCACTTAGGAAGATGTGATGAAAAAGAGATTTTTATTTAATTTTCATTTAATTTATTGTCTTTTTCATCAAATAAAGTACTTTTTGTGGGGATTTTTATTTATTTAATTAAAAGAGGAGTTTTCTTTATAATTAAATAACTTAGAAGAACTTTATTTAATTAAATGGGAGGAATTGAATTTAATTAAATAAGAGGAATTTAATTAAAAGGGAGATTAAATTTTTTAATTAAATAAGAGGAATTTTATTTAATTAAAAGGGATAAATTTAATTTAATTAAATAAGATAAATTTTATTCAATTAAAAGGGAGATTAAATCTTTTAATTAAATAATCCTATCAAAGAAGGTGCTCCTATTCAAGATGTTCACAATCCTATTGAAAATCCTAATTCTCACTCTAAAGATGCTGATGTCCTTGGTTGTCATATACATGCTGATGAACTTATTGATTATCCTCTTGCATCTTCCACGTCCATCCTTGCACCTCCTCCACCAATACTAAGGTCTTCACGTCTTCCTTCCATCTTAGGTCCTTATGTCCCTTCACTTTCCCCTCCTAAATCTCCTAATTCATCATCCATCTTGGGTCCTTATGTCCCTCCATCTCCTATCTTTCCTCAAGATCAACATAGATGCATACCCTTGAATCCTTTTCATCCATCCACCCATCTAAACCAGTCATATTTGTGTTCTTCCTCCAAAAATTCCAAGTCTTTTGGAAGAAACTTGAATGTTCAATACAAGAAAAAGAAGAAATACAAGAATCCATCTAAAAAAGAAGATCACCATGTCTCCTCTAATCAACATGGGGGCATAAAATCAAAAGTGATATCTAAGAAAAAAACTACAAGACAAGTATGGGTTCTAAAATCCATCATTGAAGATATTCTCTCTAAATCATCAAAAAGAAATCAAAAGCCTATGACTATATGGATTCCAAAGTCTCTCTTGAAAGATTCTCATGTTAAAAAATAAGTGAAGTTGACATTCAAGCTTCCAAAGGCTTCCACTTCATCTTCTTCCAAAAACATTCTTTCATTCCATGCACCTAAACCGCAACCTCTGCTATCCATTCACCATATTCCTTCACGTATTCCTTCATTCATGTTTCCTCCATCCTCTTTTCACCCTTCAAGGTGTGTGTCAATGTTGATCTTGTCTTCCTTTCTATCTACCCTTTCACAATCCTTCCATTCATTATTCTTCTACCTTCTATTCTTTTTCCTCATTTGCCTATTCCTCATATCTTCCAACCTCACTCGCTTTGCATAAAATCTTATCCTCTATTTTCCTCTTTTATCTTCCTTTCCCTATCAGCTTCTTTGAGCATATCATTTTAAATCCTTGGCATATCATGGTTTATCCTTTCAAGGAGCATTATCTAAAAATCTTGCCTTTTTCCAAAAAATTCAAAATTCAAAATTCACAATTCAAAAAAATCAAAAAAAAAAGAAAAAAAAAAAGAAAAAATGAAAGAGAAAAATTGTAATAAAATCCGAGTGGTGAAAACCTGGAAATGGGCACTACTTGAGGCCTTTGCACCCATGTTTCTTAGTGTGTGTCTATGACACTTAGCCCTTCTCCATCATGCCTTGTCCTTTTTTCCTTGGTTTGGAATTGGTCTTTGTCTTTGTCTTGGGGGCATAACTGTATTAGCTTCAGTCTCTTGGATGCGTTAGTCTTTAGGACATCTCACAAATGGTGTTTTTCAACACACCCCAACTATATTTTTCAATATAACCCCTGACATCGAGTATTTTTCAACACTTATTGATTTGGTCTTACCCAGTTTTTTCATGTGGTTTTGCCTTCTTGCAAGGATTTGATCCTTATCCTCAGAACTCAGTATCAGTTAACACACTTAAATTTTTAAACACAACACTTAATGCTTGAGCTATGTCATAATGTTTTCTTTGTGTGCTGACTGTTATTGATTTTCATCGAGTTTCCTTGTCTCATATTTCTCTCCATGATGCATAGCTAGAGGACTTGGAGCATGGGACATGTTTTTATTTGCTTCCATCTTTATGTTTCACTGGTTTTCACAACTGTTCAGCTAGTCATCCTGGCCTCTATGCCTTGATGTGAGTGTGATTTTTCTATATTAAATTGGGTAAGCTAACATCATAGTCATCTTGACCTTTATGTCTTTGATGCTTATGTTAGAATCTTTCCACATTTCAAATCCAATATACATCACATTCATATCTTCATAGTTGCA
>MU223533.1:1331236-1342415 GCA_018584345.1 Thuja plicata | reverse complement strand
ACACCTTTGCATTTTCATGTAGCTTGCATTGTTAGACCTCATGTTAGTTTGCATTTTTAGGTTGCATTATGAGTTTGAGAGGGTTTTCCTTCATCTTTCTTGTGGACTTTTAATCAACTGTGATCACTTTTTGATCTTCATTTTATTATCTTCTTTCGTGATCTCAATCAAAATTTTCCATCTCACACAGTTGATTGATTTTAGGCCAAATTCTCTTTCTTCTCTCCATTTCTTTCCACCTCTTCCAAAATTCTATCTTCTATTCACTTTCACCCCACTTCTTCTTCTTCTTCTTCTTCTTCTTCTTCTTTTCTTCTAATTCAACCTTGGGGCATAATATTTCATATTTGATGATCTACCTTGGTTATGTGATCCTTATATCTTTCATCTTACATCAAGAACCTTATCTTTAGTTCGATTTGATCAAATTTATCAATTTGTTGTTTCTTCTCTATCTCATTTCAATTTCGATCACGAGGGGGTAGCACCTATCAAACTTCAATCTTTGATTCAGCTTTATCAATTATATCAGTCTTACTTGAAATATTTATCTCTGACATGTCAATTACTTATGTCGGTGTTGAATTTGTCTTTTTTCCAATTGTGCTTATTTTTGTCCTGGTGTGTTCCCAAATCGATCACACATCTGAGTTGTTTTGTGATCCCAAGTCGACCTCACACTTCAATTGCATTCTTTGACTACATGTGTTCCCGAATTGACCACACATTAGTCAAAGAGGGGCAAATGTATGCACCCTAAAATGGTCGCTAGACTTTGGGCCCCATTTTATCATTTTATCATTTTATCAATTTACTGAATCAATGCTTTGCAACATTTTCAATTCAAATCAATTTCCTTGATCAAATTGTAATTAATTCAATTATTCAATAATTTCAATATTTCTTAAGGTTTGATCATTTTTATCTAATTAAAAGATTTAATTTTCTTTTTAATTAAATAAAATTTATCTTATTTAATTAAAAGATTTAATCTCCCTTTTAATTAAATAACATTTATCTTATTTAATTAAAATAAATTTCTCCCTTTTAATTAAATAAAATTCCTCTTATTTAATTAAATTCAATTTCCCCCATTTTATTAAATAAAGTTCTTCCAATTTATTTAATTGAAAGAAAACCCCTCTTTTAATTAAATAAATAAAAATTCCCACTTAAAGCACTTTATTTGTTGAAAAAGGCAATAAATTAAATAAAAATCTATTTTCATCACATCTTCCTAAGTGGTGGGTTTTTGCCTCTTAATCTCAACCATTGATTATTTATTTTTGCCTCTTAATCTCAACCATTCACTTTTCTTTATAAGGAAATCTCCCCTTCTCATTTATATATTAGGTTTTCATAGTATTGTTATGCTACAGGTTTGGAGAGCAATTTTGGAGGAGGATTTGAGCACTTTGGCTTGGATATTGCAACTTCTCTCTTCTTGTCTTCTTCTTCTTGCATTCATGGCCACTCATGTAGATTAGATTCATGTTTATTTTCATAGATTAAACTTGCATTTGTATTTCTTTTTGATAGATTAATCATGCATTGTTATCATTTAGATTAATTTATTTTCATACATTATTATCATATAGAGTAGATCTCATTTTCATGCATTGAATCTCTCATTTCATGGTGTACTTGCATGGGCACTAACTAGGTCAATTTGAGGGCCTTTATTTCACACCTTTGCACTCCATGACTAAAGAGCTATGGATCGATATTTGAGGCCTCATGCTTGAGCAACCTTGGATGGAATGATTCATAGAAGTGTGTTAAAATTTTAGCACACAGGTACCACTTTTGATTAATAAATATTGTAAAAATAGTAAAATTTATCATATCACTATAAAATTTATTATTTTGAAATTTAGACAGTAAGAGCTCTAATGGGTTTTCATTTTGTCAAAAAAATTGATTAAGAAGACCCTCAAAAAATAATGGCGAGACAAATATTTGGTATTCAAATGCCTTAGCCATTATTTTGGAGGTCCAAGCATAGGCTTGGTCCCACCAAACCTGTCCCAAACTGAAATCCAATGCAAAGGGTGGTCTTGTAAATTTAAATTTTAAAAAATGGGCACACATTTAAAAACGTGTACCCAGTTCTGAAATATAATAAATTGGCATGTAAAATGAGTTTCTTAATATATATATATATATATATATATATATATATACGGGCACCCATTTTGTAAATTTTGGATTGGGTGTCCGAGCCTAAGACGGGTGCCCGTTTCTAGCGGCAGTTTTCAAGTCCACAAGACTTCCGCCGAATTAGTACCCAACTTCTTTCACTTACCCTATTAAAGTCCATATCTGCATAATTTAAGATGCATTAAGACATATCTGAGGCAAGAACCAAGCAAAAAAACTATAATGAATATTTGATGCTGAGAATCAGTATCAGCACATGCCGAGATTTCATACCGACCGAGCTAATATGTCGACGGAGCATCAGTTGACCAAGCGTCAGTAGTGACTGAGTCACTGCTCTGATTGAGTGGTGTGTGATAACTGAGATACTTAATCAAATACTAAGGACAACTGTTATCCACCTACCACTATACAAAGCATTTATTAAAGACCTAATCTAACCATTTGAGGGTATATGATCAATTCAGGCATTCATTCTTCATTTCACACATCGATTTAGAGTTTGCAGAGTAGTCTAAGGCGATTTAAGAGTGATTTGATCTGAGTTCATCCATTGGTGTGAAAATAAAATACAAGGAAATGATGGATATTTAGTTGGTCAGGAGCGACGTGTGTGCACTGCCGAATTTCTGAGTCATTCCTGAAACTATGATGAAGGGAGATCTTACAGGAGCCTTGTCATCGATTCCAACAAAGGTACTTATGATCCATGATGTGCGAGCTTGTTATATGTGAAAATTTAGATAAGTTGGAGACTTTGAATTGAGGGAAGCATATGATATATTATGTGAAAACAAAGTTCTAAAGGGTGATCATCAACATATTATCAAGAAAGGGTTAGTCTATGCCCTAGTCTTCCCACACAACTTTAAGGTCGAATGGATCAGGATTGTGTTGAGCAGAACACATGACATGTATTTATGATTGGAAAATGGAATGGTAAAGAATACCAAAGACATTATTCATTGATTTAATGGTTATCTCATTGTGCAAGGGAAGCGTACAGTACGCTGTTAGAAAAAGGAGGATGTTGAAAATTTCACTTTGGCCAAGTGGAACAAACAAGGTATGATAATTTCTACAATCACCGATCTAGAAATTAATTTCAAAGTCAAATTTATTGTACATAAATTATATCAATCTTGTAGATCAGATAGTGTCCTATGTGTTTCAGTCGATCATGCATGAAAAATAGTGAAGAAGGATCATACCTATGATCTTGCTTAGTTAGAGTTGACTCAACTTGCCATGAACCTATCAACAATAAGGAAGGCAAAGAACTCTATGTGTAATTTTGGTTCCTTACTTGTTTACATATTCTTCTATGTACATAATACTTTTCCTACTTTAGGAGATGTTTGAGTTCATTCAAAAATTAGGAGAAAATTTTGATACTATTATGGGTAATTATATTGTGGAATTTAAGAAAAAGATGAGACTAAGGAGAAAAATCCCGATATCACTAGTGGAGAAACATTATAATGATGTTTTCTTTCTAGTTGATACTTATAAAATTTATCTACAATCTGTAGTACTAAGGGTAGCATGGCTAAGGCCATTACCCTATGAAGTAAATAGATGAAACATATACATCTATCACAACTCTACTTGCAGGGAACATTGATAGAAAGGCTGAGAGATTTGGTACCTAACTTCAAATTTGAAGGCTGCAACAATGAAGAGAAAGAGAAAGAAAATTGTGAAAAATCTTGAGAAGATGCTTGGAGAAGAAGAAGAAGAAGAAGATGCATTGGTAAAGATCACATTAGGTCAAGGAGAGGACCAATCTAGTGATTCTGAGGAAAGTGATGATGATGTGGAAGTGGACAAAAAGGGCAAGAAAGTGATGGTTGTCAAGCCAGCCAAGAAGAAGAGTTCACAGCATAAATCTTCTCCTCCTGCCACATCTTGACCAAGAACCAGGGCATCAACAATTACTATATTTTCCAAGCCACCAAAGAAGAAGTTGGTAAAGGATACTAAAGGGGTAAGCTCAGGAAAGAGAAAATAAGTACAAATTGAATCTAAGCCGAGTCAACCAAAGAGGAAATTGAGAAGAATATATGTTATGGGTAAAGATGAAGAAGATGAAGAGTTGATAGAAACTGAGGATATCAGCAAGTTCAAAGTTGCAAAGCACAAACACCCTACCAATGTTGATGAGATTTGTCACAACATGTGGAATTTTAGCAGGTTTGTCAGGTTTTAAGTTTATTAAGTTTGAGAAATTAAGAAAATTTGATAAGGCTAAGATAGAAGAAGCTATGATGGATATGTTAGTAACATATAAGATGAAACCTTTGGAGATTGGGAACCTAGTTCCTGATGAGCTAGCAAACAAAATTGATGAGAGATGGAAACATTCCATGATGACAAAAAGGAAAATTAGAGGAGCATTAGCTCAAATTATGCCTAAGTTAACAAAGAAGCAGAAAGAAAAATTTATGAATCAATATAGGAATAGATTCATTCCTAAATTGAGAGTCTATTCCATACAAAAGAATGATATATAATATGTTGTGAAGCAAACCCAAAGGATATGGAAGATCATATTTGGACTAATAGTTGACAAGAATAAAGATGAGGGTGCATCTAAGAAAATTGAGCTTAACAACAAAGAAGACATCAATGAACTAGATAATATTGAGGATAAGACACATGATGATATTGAAGCTAAAATGATTGACATGACTGAAGAAGAGTTGAAGAAAGATGTTGACGATGAGGAGAAAGATAAAGTTGAGGAAGAACTAATTGAATATTTGACCATTGATGAGGTAACACAAGGTTTGAATGCCAAGGAATAGGGACAAGAGGCACTCTTAATTCTAGATTCACCTACCAAGGCAAACCTTGAAGACAATGCAGAGTGAAATAAAAGAAAAGAAGAGCAAGCAGATAAGTCTGCACTAGATATCTCCAAATCACTTGAATAAGTCACTGAGGTGACCAAGACTTTTGAGATAGAGGAGAAACAAGAACCTAAGGAGGAAAAGGAAATACAAGCATTGTTATAATTACCTAATGTTGCTCCTTTGGTATCTACTATAGTTAAGAGAGATGATACATCTGCTGGGCATATACTCAATACTCAGAAGGAGATAGTATGAATTAGTGGTGATGCTAGTATTTTTATCGATGAATATAAATTGAGTAGCAGCTCACCAGAGCCATTGAAGAAGAAATCACATAAGAAGAAGAAGGATAAGAGCTCTAAAGTTAAACTTGACAAAGTTATAGTTATTCCAAAATGGGATATTGATAACTTATCTTATGAACAGATGCTAATCTTGTAGGACTTAATGAATAGGAAGAGGAAGCAAGAAGAATTGAAACGATAACATCAACAGAAGCAGGTATTACATGAGATTAAAGAAATATTTGTTGATGCATTTTAATTTCAAGACCTAAATGAGCAAGAACTTATCTTGTAACAATTGGTTCATATTATTCAGAAGGTGAACACAGATGACATAGATGCTAATGAGAAACTCCTACAAAGATCAGAGAGAAAATTTGAGACCAAGGTACTTGAGAAAATTCTAGCAAAGCTTACCGAGAAGTAGGTTGCACTTTCTAATTTGGTTAGCAACTTAGAAGAAGTGATAGATAATGTCCTCTATTTGTACAAAAAACTATGTGATACTGAATTCTTTACAAAGGAGAATTGACAGCTTATTCATAAGATACAGATAGATTTGAAGTCAACAAGACAGTCATTGAGCATGGATGCAAGTTCAAGCTCTTTTCATTTTAGCAAGTTGACACATGCCCAAGGGAGATTAGCCGATCTTATGGCTAATGATGGAAGAATAAGGACAAAATTGATTTCAATTTTGACAATGTTGATACCTCACTTGGAGGTTATGTAGAAAGAGGTGAAAGTGATAAAGGAACTATCACAAAAAGATCCACCTATGAACATTGTTGAGAGTCTGATTGATCTAGCTGGCGAGCTAGAAATCAAATTTCAAGTTTTGGAGTTTGTAAGGAAAAGTTGGGATAATGCTTTAGCTATGATATTATAGATCCCTAAACCATTTTGGATAAGTATGGTTTGACCCCAATAGAGAAATGTGACAAGCATGATAAAAAAAAAGGGGGAAATGTCATAATATTCAATATTGGAAATGTAAGTATGTACATACATATGTTGTATATAGAGTGAAGTATTTATGGAGAAATACTGAGTCAGAATCCTAGGGGGAGTTCTGAATTCTTTTGAGTACTATATTTTTTTTGAAGGACTGAATAGACATGACAAAGTGTTTTTTCCAGTAATGACAAAGGGCGAGATTGTTGATCTTCAATTTTTGTTGTCTATTAGTGTCCCACGCTTACTCATATTCAAGGCAGGTTGGTCGGTCATCACTGCGACCGGGCCATCCCACTAAGGCCAAGACCAAGCAGTAGTTACTACTGAGCAAGTCAGAGGTCACCAAGTACTCAATGGATGCTAAGAAAAATGATTTTCAAGTTGCATAGAAGATTTAGTGTCAAGTGACAACATACAATTATGCCGAGGGACACAGTATTGACTGAGAACCAGTGTTTGGTTATGCCGAATAAAACATTTTTTGTATATATGTTTGGAATGACACAAACACCAAGGTAAACCATTTTGGCTGAATTATATGGAGTATTTAATGATCATGCACTGAGATTTAATGCATTAATTATGCGCTATTTTTATGATCATAGATCCCTATGCAAGACATGCAACCAATCAAAATTAGGGATGCCTAAGCAGAAAAAGATGATGGAGATAGATCATTGATCTTGATTTGGATGATCTATTTATGGGATGCTTCAAACCCTAATCCATGTGTGTAAGCATGTATGTTTAGATGTAGATGTGAAGAGTAGAGATCATAAGTATATGCATATTTTTCATATCTAAAGCATTGATCAAATAGAGTGACCAAGTAGAGTAGTAAAGAGTAGAACATAGATAAATCAGATTAAGAGATCAGTTAAGAGTTGGAAAGAGGATATCCGCTATCTGCATTTGTAGTGCAGACTAAAGAATTAGGTACTGATACATACTAGAAATTTAATTAGGATAAATCTCTTAGAGGAATGGTCCTAACAGGCCTTTGTAAATCTCTTAACTGAGTGCTTACTTTGTTGTAATTTTAAATCATTTAACAAGGTAGACTGTATAAGTCTGAAAGCTCTTAATAGGGTAGACCCCTCATAGGGTAGATCATCAGAAGTGATCAAAAATTTGTAGCCCTAATAGGCACACTTTATTACTACAGTAGTGAATATTTGTGGGTGTCATCCCCACCCCAGTTTTACCTTCAAGGGTTTATGGGTTACCAAATTTTTTTTGTTATGTTTTCATGATTAGATGTTAGATCTTTTACAACATTTCAGTTTTTGTTTATGAGTACATGGTTGAATCAGTTTGTTAAGAATTAGTAGAATTTTTATAAATCTAATTCACCCCCCCCCTCTCATTTAATGTTTTCCCATATTAGACTTCAAATAGGTAACCTACTTGAGTTACCCTGGACTAGTCTCTCTGGACGTTGGAAAGTGACAATGCAAGCAATTGTTATTTTGTCATTGTTGTCAAACCTTAACTGGTGAGACTATTTCTATCTATTTGAGTACGATATCCACTGTTGATGAAGAAGATTTAACAAGAAGACCAAGTGAATGGTTGAGTTAAAGAAAATAAAAGGGTACTTGATCAGTTGGCACTCTAGCAAAGTAATTAGTTGTTTATCTTTCAAAGACAGTATTTTTGGCTGTTTTGTGCTGAGAAAAGTTGCTTGTGCCGAGAAAAGTTGTTTATGCCAAGCGAAGTTATTTGTGACAAGAAATTTTGTTCAGTGCCGAGCACCAGTGAAATTGTTGAGTGGAAATAGTGATGTTGACCGACTTACAGTAATTGGATTAATGATGAGATTTGAGATCTCTGACTGACTTAGTTAATTTTGTTGGGATATGTAAAGTTAATTAAAGATTGATCCACAAAATTTAATGTATGGTTAACCATAATTAATGCATGCTTTCAAGATTTAATTCTAGAGACTACTTTGAAGAAGTAAATGTAATATAAATGATGGAATGATCCATTGGATCTGACCTAACCTAAGATCTAAGATCTTGATTAAGAAAAAAATATTTATCTGACCTAGACAAAGAGGTATATGATAACCTCAAGGGTTATTCATTGTGTGCTATTGAGTATGCAAGTGTGTGGAAGTACATGTGTATGCAAGAGGTTTGCATAGTTAATTTACTAATTGGCATGACCTAGCAGAGAAGGCTGAATACAAAAATAGAGAGTTGCATGTGTGATTGCTTGACAAATTTCCAAGTAGATTAGAAGATTGAAATGACAATGCAGGCCATCCAGTAAGTTAACATCAAAGTTGTAACTAGATTTGAGCTTGCAAAGTAAGTTGTATGTATCAGATCACAACTGTTGATTACTTTCCAACCATTGTATCAGTTAAATCCTTTAACAAGGTTGACCTAACAGTCATTTGTATAAATCCTCTAATAAGGTGACATTCAGGTGGAATGTTCTAAGTCCTCTAAAAAGGCCACTCCTGACAGGGTGATTAAATCCTTTAACCAGGTCACACCTAACAGTGTGTTATTGTAACCTTTAACAAGGTTGGCTCCTCATAGAGCTCACTTTAGAAGAGTGAAAACTTGGTAGCATGTTACTGGTGGTTTTACCCATATTGGGTTTCCATGTTAAATACTTGTGTCAGCTTGTGTGAATGCTTATAGTTGTTTTTTTGTTATGTTTCTATAAGCTAATTTCATTAGATAGTAAACTGCATGATTAAATTTGCTGACATATGCTACTGCTACCGAGTATATCTGAAATATAAAAAAGTTTTATTTTCTACATCTAGACCTAAGGATAACCGATTCACCCCTCCCCTCACAATTATTCTAAAATCATTCTAACAATTGGTATCAGAGCTTTGGTCTCTTGAAAATAGTTTGAAGGTACTTGGAGTGAAAAGATCAAGATGTATAAGAAGGAGGTTCCCAAGTTGAACAAAGATAACTTCCCTGCATGGCAGAGTTTGATGAAATTGCATCTGGCCAGTATTGGAGATGATGCTAAGTGACTTATTGAAAATGACTATGTATCACCTACTACTCCTCTCACAGCTGCACAACTAAAAGAAAAGCAAGAGCACAATCAAGCAATGTTGGAGATTGCCTCCTCATTGAGCTATTCAACGTTTGATGATATAAAGAGCTGCACAAATGCAAAGCAGATGTGGGTTAAACTTGCAATTGTTTATGGTGGAGACACAAATGTGCGGAGAGCTAAATCAGAAAGTCTAAGAGGTAAGTTTGATGAGATGAAAATGCAAGAAGGTGAAAATGTTAATCAGTATTATGATAGAGTAAAAGAAGTTGTAAATGCCATTAGAAGAGCTAATGGAACAATAAATGAGAACACTATTATGAGAAAGGTACTGAGAACTTTACTTCTTGTATATGCTATTAGAGTTTCTACAATTCAAGAACTGAGATGTACTCCTAACAATAACCTGAATCTAGAAAATCTGATAGGTAGACTCATTGCATTTGAAATGTAAAATTATAATAACTATAATCCACAAGGTATTGATTATGCTTTTAGATCATAGTTGGTTCTCAATAAATCTAAGAAAGGAAAGAAACATGTGAATAGTGATAGTGACACTATTGATGATGATCTTGAAGAACTTGAAGCACTTATGGAAAAAAGGCTATCCAGAGGAAAAGGAAAATACAGAGGTAAACTTCATATTATTTGTTTTTCATGCAATAAAGTTGGTCATATAGTTGCTAGATGTCCTGATAAGAATGAAAAAGATACAGTACTGATGATTTGAACTGGCCAGACGACTTTATATAAAAAATGACTGAAAAGAATGATCAATGTAGCAGGGTGGTGATTTTGTTATTGAACATAAATAATGTATTGTATCTGAACAAGGATTCTGGGTTTTCTTGTTGGTTCTTTCCTGGATGAGCTCTTGAACCAGCTTTTATTATTAATATATATATTTAGTGGCTCATCCACTTTTTCTTAAAAAAAAAAAGAATGAAAAAGATGAAAGAAAGGACTACAAATACAAGGATTACAAAGATAGAAAGGATGACTGAGACTTCAAAGAAATATAAGGATTACAAAGACAAAGGTAAGAAATCTTGTTATATCGATGAAGAAACTTTTGACAATGATACTGACAATTCTAATGACAATGATATAGAATTTGTTTATGTTGCAACAAAAGAAGATTTTGATGATGATGAGAAAACTGCATTAATCTCTTATATGAGTAAAAGTGATTGTTGGATCATTGACAATGGTTGTTCCCATCATGTGACTGGTGACAAGGATAAGTTTGAAACCCTAAACCGATGCAATGGAGGATATGTAAAATTTGGTAATGATGCACCATGTCTTATCAAAGGTAAAGGATTGATTAACTTGACTGGTAAAATCATATGTGATAATGTGTATTGGGTTGATGATCTTAAATACAATTTGCTGAGTGTTGCATAGCTGAACACTTCTAGTTACAGAGTTGAGTTCCATCACAGAAGAGCAAAGATCTATGATTCTACTGGAGAACTTGTTGGAAGTGGTGATCAGACTAAAGGTAACTTATTTTATCTGGATTTATCTGAAGAAACATGTTTGTTTGCACAGTACAATGATGTTTGGTTATGGCATAAGAGGTTGTGTCATGTGAAATTTGATAACTTGGTAAGCATAAGTCAATTGAAAAAGGTTAGAGGGCTACCAAAGTTAAAGAAACTTGAGAATGCTATGTGCAAACAATGTCAACTAGGAAAGATGACTAAGTCTACTTTCAAGAGTAAAACGCATATTTTAGAGGAAATTATGGAATTAGGCCATATTGATCTCTATGGTCCCATTGGAGAAAGAAGCTACTGTGGTGCTAGATACTTTATTCTATTTGTTGATGATTATTCAAGGATGATGATTGTAATGTTTCTCAAGGAAAAATCTGATGCATTC
>MU223533.1:1319032-1330096 GCA_018584345.1 Thuja plicata | reverse complement strand
GCCTATAAAGGATTCAAAGTTTATCAGATGGATGTGAAATTTGCATTTCTCAATGGTATCTTGGAAGAAGAAGTGTATATTGAGCAAGCTGATGGTTTTGTTGACCCAAACAAAATGAATATGGTTTGCAGATTGCACAAAGAATTATATGGACTGAAGCAAGTGCCAAGAGCATGGTATGAGAGATTGCATAATTATCTAATCAAGATTGGATTTGCAAAAACCAATGACAAAAACAACCTATACTTGAAGATAGAGCAAAGCAAAGGTACATTATTAGCTGAAATTTTTGTAGATGACATCATATTTAGTGGACAAGATGTGTTATGATAGAAATTTGCAACAATGATGCAAACTCAGTTTGAGATGTCTATGTTTGGTGAAATAAAATTCTTTGTTGGCTTACAAATTTATCAAAGGAAGAATGGTATCTATATCACTCAATCTAAATATATCAAAGAGATACTAAATTTTTTTTGAATGAAAGAGTCCAAACCAGTGAGTACACCCATGGCTACTGGGCAGAAGCTGACAAAATATGATGACACAAAAGAAGTGAACCAAACCCTCTACAGATCAATGATTGGAAAACTACAATATGTTGTACATCATAGACCTGATATTTCCCTAACTATTGGAATTGTTGCAAGGTTTACTTCTAACCCCAAGGAAAATCACATGATGGCAGTAAAAATGATTCTAAGATATTTGAAAGGAACTGATGACTATGGTCTATAATACAAGAAGAATAAAAAGTTTGAACTCAGAGTTTACACTGACTCTGATTGGGCTAGAAATGTTGATGATAGGAAAAGCACTACTAGTGGAGCATTTATTTTAGGTAAAAGATTGATCTCATGGAAAAGCAAGAAATAGAACTACACCTCACAATCTACAGCTGAAGCCGAGTATGTGGCAACAACAGTCAATTGTTCTAACATTGTGTGGTTGAAGATACTACTAAAAGGTATGAAGGAAGAAATCACTGAACCAATTGTCATATATTGTGATAACATGAGTGCCATTAATATCTCTAAAAATCATGTTATGCACTCGAAGACAAAGCACATAGCTATCAAGTATCATTACTTGAGGGAGCTAGTTCAGAATAAAGAAGTGAGACTGGATTATGTGAATACTATAGAACAATTAGCAAATATATTCACAAAGGCACTACCCAAGGATGCTCATGAGTATCTGCGAGGTAAAATGGGGGTGATTCCCCTAACTGAGGCTAATTAAGTTTTGTATGGTACTGTTGCATCAAATATTACACTCAAAATACTTGATACATTGATGCACAGTAAGTCACACTTTAGGATGCTGACTAAAGTTGTAAAGTTGGACAAGGACAAAAAATAAAATCAGTCATAATCAAGATGATAGGATCAACATGATACTGAAGATCTACATAATAATTATTTTGACTTCTTTGGCATTGTTGTCAAAGAGGGAGAGATTGCCTAGATTGCCTAGAGGAAGAGATTACATAAAGAAATAAGTATATAGAGGCAGAAGTTACTATTGAAAATATTGAAGTGATTATCTACTCAGATAGAGTCTACAGATGTTTAGATATAGATGATTACAGTGTGATTACAGACACAGAGGGAGAAATGTTTTACAGATGAGAATCATAATGAAGCTAAAGATATTAATGAAGATTTTTTCATTTCATGGAACACATGTAAATTTTTGGATTGTATGGTAACTATGCTTTTTAAATCTTTGTTTTAATATTTTGTGTTGCCATTAATGCCAAAGAGGGAGATTGTTGGAAAGTGACAATGCAAGCAATTGTTATTTTGTCATTGATGTCAAACCTTAACTGGTGAGACTCTTACTATCTGTTTGAGTACCATATCCACTGTTGATGAAGAAGATTTAACAAGAAGACCAAGTGAATGGTTGAGTTAAGGAAAATAAAAGGGTACTTGATCAGTTGGCACTCTGTCAAATTAATTATTTGTTTATCTTTAAAATATAGTTTTTATGGCCATTTTGTGCTAGGCAAGTTTGGCTTGTGCCAAGCAAAGTTGCTTGTGCCGAGCAAAGTTGTTTATGCCGAGTGAAGTTGTTTGTGATTATCAAGTTTGTTCAGTGCTGAGAACCAGTGAAATTTCTGAGTGGAAATAGTGATGTTGGCCGACTTACAGTAATTGGATTAATGATGAGATTTGAGATCTCTGGCTGACTTAGTTAATTTTGTTGGGATATGTAAAGTTAATTATAGATTGATCCACGTCATTTAATGTATGTGAAACCGTAATTAATGCATGGTTTCAAAATTTAATTAGAGACTACTTTGGAGAAGTAAATGTAATATAAATGATGGAATGATCCATTGAATCTGACCTAGCCTAAGATCTAGGATCTTGATTAAGCGGCAAAGATTTATCTAACCTAAATAGAGAGGTATATGATAACCTCAGGGGTTACTCATTGTGTGCTGCTGAGTATGCAAGTGTGTGGAAGTACATGTGTGTATGCAAGAGGTTTGCATAGTTGATTTACTGATTGGCATGACCTAGAAGAGAAGGTTGAATACATAAGCAGAGAGTTGCATGTGTGATTGCTTGACATATTTCTAAGCAGATCAAAAGATTGAAATGACAATGCAGTCCATCTAGTAAGTTAACATCAGAGTTGTAATTGGATATGAATTTGCAAAGTAAGTTGTATGTATCAAATCACAACTGCTGATTACTTTCTAATCATTGTATCAGTTAAATCCTTTAACAAGGTTGACCTAACAGACATTTGTATAAATCCTCTAATAAGGTGACATTCAGGTGGAATGTTCTAAGTCATCTAACAAGGCCACTCTTGATAGGGTGATTAAATCCTTTAACCAGGTCACACCTAGCAGTGTGTTATTGTAACCTTTGACAGGGTTGCATCTCACAGGGCTCACTTCAGAAGAGTGAAAACTTGGTAGCATGTTACTGGTGGTTTTTCCCATATTGGGTTTCCACGTTAAATACTTGTGTAAACTTGTGTGAATTCTTATGGTTGTTTTGTTTTTATGTTTCTACAAGCTAATTTCATTAGACAGTAAACTGCGTGATTAAAGTTGTTGACATATGCTACTACTACCGATTAGATCTAAAATATAGAAAAGTTGTATTTTCTACATCTAGACCTGAGGATAACTAATTCACCCCTCCCTCTCAGTTATTATAAAATAATTCTAACAATTGGTATCAGAGCTTTGGTCTCCTGAAAATAGTTTGAAGGTACTTGGAGCAAAACGATCAAGATGTATAAGAAGGAGGTTCCCAAGCTGATCAAAGATAACTTCCCTGCATGGTAGAGTCTGATGAAACTGCATTTGGCCGGTATTGGAGATGATGCTAAGTGACTTATTGAAAATGACTATGTATCACCTACTACTTCTCTCATAGCTAAACAACTAAAAGAAAAGAAAGAGCACAATCAATCAATGTTTGAGATTACCTCCTCATTGAGTTATTCAGAGTTTGATGATATAAAGAGCTGCACAAATGGAAAGCAGATGTGGGATAAACTTGAAAATGTCTATGGTGGAGACACAAATGTGCTGAGAGATAAATTAGAAACTCTAAGAGGTAAGTTTGATGAGATGAAAATGTAAGAAGGTCAAAATGTTAATCAGTATTATGGTAGAGTAAAAGAAGTTGTAAATTCCATTAGAGGAGCTAATGGAAAAATAGATGAGAACACTATTATGAGCAAGGTACTGAGAAATTTACTTCCTGTATATGCTATTACAGTTTTTGCAATTCAATAACTGAGATGTACTCCTAACAATAATCTAAATCTGGAAAATCTGATAGGCAGAATCACTGCATTTGAAATGTCAAATTATGATAACTATAATCCATAAGGTATTGATTCTGCTTTTAGATCACAGTTGGTTCTCAATAAATCTAAGAAAGGAAAGAAACATGTGAACAATGATAGTGACACTACTGATGATGATCTTGAAGAACTTGAAGCACTTATGGCAAAAAGGCTATCCAGAGGAAAAGGAAAATACAGAGGTAAACTTTCTATTATTTGTTTTTCATGCAATAAAGTTGGTCATATAGCTACTAGATGTCCTGATAAGAATGAAAGAGATGACAGAAAGGACTACAAATACAAGGAATACAAAGAGAGAAAGGATGACCGAGACTTGAAAAAATATAAGGATTACAAAGACAAAGGTAAGAAATCTTGTTATATTGCTAAAGAAAATTCTGACAATGATACTGACAATTCTGATTACAATGATATAGAAGTTGTTTATGTTGCAATGAAAGAAGATTCTGATGATGATGAGAAAACTACATTAATCTCTTATATGATTAAAAGTGATCGTTGGATCATTGACTGTGGTTGTTCCCATCATATGACTAGTGACAAGGATAAGTTTGAAACCCTAAACCAACGCAATGGAGGATATGTAAAACTTGGTAATGATGCACCATGTCTTATCAAAGGTAAAGGATTGATTAACTTGACTGAAAAATCAGATGTGATAATGTGTATTGGGTTGATGATCTTAAATACAATTTTATGAGTGTTGCACAACTGAACACTTCTGGTTATAGAGTTGAATTCCATCACAGAAAAGAAAAGATCTATGATTCTACTAGAGAACTTGTTGGAAGTGGTGATCAGACTAAAGGTAACTTATTTTATCTGGATTTATCTGAAGAAACATGTTTTTTTTAACAGTACAATGATGTT
The DNA here is from genome assembly GCA_018584345.1 of Thuja plicata. Taxonomy (NCBI): domain Eukaryota; kingdom Viridiplantae; phylum Streptophyta; class Pinopsida; order Cupressales; family Cupressaceae; genus Thuja; species Thuja plicata. Next base: position 1,325,383 of record MU223533.1, on the reverse strand, counting down.
TGGTTATGGCATAAGAGGTTGTGTCATGTAAAATTTGATAACTTGGTAAGCATAAGTAAATTGAAAAAGGTTAGAGGGATACCTAAGTTAAAGAAACTTGAGAATGCTATGTGCAAACAATGTCAACTAGGAAAGATGACTAAGTCTAGCTTCATGAGTAAAACACATATTTCAGAGGAAATTCTAGAATTAGTCCATACTGATCTCTATGGTCCCATTGGAGAAAGAAGCTATTATGGTGCTAGATACTTTATTCTATTTGTTGATGATTATTCAAGGATGATGATTGTAATGTTTCTCAAGGAAAAATTTGATGCATTCCAGTTATTTAAATGGTACTTAGCTAAAGTTGAAAAGGAAACAGGAAATTTTTTGAAATTCTTAAGATTTGATAGAGATGGAGAGTTTATTTCTAATGATTTGAACAGGTTCTGCAATGACCGAGGCATAAAGAGACAAATGTCCACACCCAGGACACCTCCACAAAATGGTATTGTTGAACGCAAGAACAGATCTATCATGGACTATGCAAGAACACTAGTGATGGAGAATTAAATACTAGAAAGAAGCTGTAAGTACTGTAGTTTATACCCTAAATAGAGTACAAGTCATGAAAGGTACAAATGCTACACCTTATGAACTTTGGTATGGTTATGCACCTAGTGTAAAGTATTTTAAAGTATTTGGAAGCACATGTTTTATACTGAAGGACAATAGAAATGGAAAACTTGATGCTAAAGGTGAAGAAAGTATATTGCTTGGTTATTCAACGAAAAGTGAAGCATACAAATGTTTGAGTTCTAATAATAACAAAGTTGTGGAAAGTGAAAATGTTAGAATTGATGAGTTTGTAGAAATGAATGAAGCTGAAAGTACACAAGAACCTGAAAGCTAGAGATCATTCATATATCTGGATGAGGAAGATTCTAACACATTAGCTAAGGCTACTATCAAGCAATAGCATGCACCTACCGAGTCACAGAGTGGAGTTGATGAGAAAAAGAAAGTGAATGTTGAGCTATCTAATAGAGATGCCGAGTCACAAAATCAACCAGAACTGAACACAATCAATGAATTTGAAGCAAGACCTGAGCCTACTCTAGAAAAATATGTGAGGAGACACCACAATTCTAATCAAATCATTGGATCAAAGGATTTTGCATTTATGACATGAAGTAAGTTGAAAAATACCACATGTCTGTTATGTCAATTTGAGCCCAAAACAGTAAAAGATGGTTTAGAAAATGAAGATTGGATAGAGGCAATGAATGGGGAAATTGAACAGCTTGAGAAGAACAAGACTTGGACACTTGTACCTAGGCCAAAGGATAAAAATGTAATTGGTACAAAGTGGGTATTCAAAAATAAACTGAATGAACATGGAGGTGTGACAAGAAACAAAGCTAGACTGGTATGCAAGGGTTATGCACAGGAGGAAGGAATTGACTATAGTGAAACATTCACCCCAATTGCAAGACTAGAAGGAGTCAGAACCTTACTTGCATATGCAGCCTATAAAGGATTCAAATTTTATCAGATGGATGTGAAATCTACATTTCTCAATGGTATCTTGGAAGAAGAAGTGTATATTGAGCAAGCTGATGGTTTTTTTGACCCAAAGAAAAGGAATATGGTTTGTAGCTTGCACAAAGCATTATATGGACTGAAGCAAGCACCAAGAGGATGGTATGAGAGATTGCAAAATTATCTAATCAAGATTGGATTTGCAAGAACCAATGACAACAATAATCTCTACTTGAAGACAAAGAAAAGAAAAGGTACATTATTAGCTGAAATTTTTGTAGATGAGATCATATTTAGTGGACAAGATGTGTTATGCCAAAAATTTGCAACAGAGATGCAAACTGAGTTTGAGATGTCTATGTTTGGTGAAATAAAATTCTTTGTTGGCTTATGAATTTCCCAAATTAAGAATGGTATCTATATCACTCAATCTAAATATATCAAGGAGATACTAAAAACTTTTGGAATGGAAGAGTCCAAACTAGTGAGTACACCCATGGCTACCAGACATAAGCTGACAAAATATGATGACACAAAAGAAGTGAACCAAACACTCTATAGATCAATGATTGGAAAACTACAATATGTTGTACACAATAGACCTGACATTTCCCTAGCTGTTGGAATTGTTGCAAGTTTTTCTGCTAAGCCCAAGGAAACTCACATGATGGCAGTAAAAAGGATTATAAGATATTTGAAAGGAACTGATGACTATGGTCTATAATACAAGAAGAATGACAAGTTTGAACTCAGAGTTTAAACTGACTCTGATTGGGCTGGAAATGTTGATGACAGGAAAAGCACTACTAGTGGAGCATTTATTTTAGGTAAAAGATTGATCTCATGGACAAGCAAGAAATAGAACTGCACCTCACAATCTATAGCTGAAGCCAAGTATATGGCAGCAATAGTCAATTATTCTAACATTGCATGGTTGAAGATACTACTGAAAGGTATGAAGGAAGAAATCACTGAACCTGTTGTCATATATTGTGATAACATGAGTGCGATTAATATCTCTAAAAACCCTGTTATGCACTCAAAGACAAAGCACATAGCTATCAAGTATCATTACTTAAGGGAGCTAGTTCAGAAAAAAGAAGTGAGACTGGATTATGTGAACACTAAAGAACAATTAGAAGACATATTCACAAAGGCACTACCCAAGGATGCTCATGAGTATATGTGAGGTAAAATGGGGGTGATTCCCCTTACTGAGGCTAATTAAGTTTTTCATGGTACTGTTGCATCAAATATTACACTCATAATACTTGATACATTGATGCACAGTAAGTCACACTTTAGGATGCTGACTAAAGTTGTGAAGTTGGACAAGGACAGAAAAGAAAATCAGTCATAATCAAGATGACAAGATCAACATGATGCTGAAGATCTACATGATAATGATTTTGACATCTTTGATATTGTTGACAAAGAGGGAGAGATTTCCTAGATTGCCTAGAGGAAGAAATTACATAAAGGAAGAAGTATATAGAGGCAGAAGTTACTATTGAAAACATTCAAGTGATTATCTACTCAAAGGGAGTCTATAGAATTTTACACACAGATGATTACAGTGTGATCAAAGACACAAAGGGAGAAATGTTTTACAAATGAGAATCAGAATGAAGCTAAAGACATTAATGAAGATTTGTTCATATCAAGGAACATAGGTAACTTTTTGTATTGTATGGTAACTATGCTTTTTAAATCTTTGTTTTAATATTTTGTGTTGCCATCAATGCCAAAGAGGGAGATTGTTGGAAAGTGACAATGCAAGGAATTGGTATTTTTTCATTAATGTCAAACCTTAACTGGTGAGACTATTGCTATCTGTTTGAGTACCATATCCACTATTGATGAAGAAGATTTAACAAGAAGACCAAGTGAATGGTTGAGTTAAGGCAAATAAAAGGGTACTTGATCAGTTGGCCCTCTGGCAAAGTAATTAGTTATTTATCTTTCAAGGATAGATTTTCTGGTTGTTTTGTGTTGAGGAAATTTGGCTTGTGTTGAGCAAGTTTGGCTTGTGCCGAGCAAAGTTGCTTGTGTCGAGCAGAGTTTTTATGCTGAGAGAAGTTGTTTGTGACGAGTAAGTTTGTTCAATGTCAAGCACCAATGAAATTTCCGAGTGGAAACAGTGATGTTGGCTAACTTACAGTAATTTGATTAATGATTAGATTTGAGATTTCTGTCCGACTTAGTTAATTTTGTTGGGATATGTAAAGTTAATTAAAGATTGATCCACATCATTTAATGTATGGGTAACCGTAATTAATGCATGGTTTTAAGATTTAATTTAAAACTACTTTGGAGAATTAAATGTAATATAAATGATGGAATGATCCATTAGATCTGACCTAACCTAAGATCTACAATCTTGATTAAGCGGCAAATATTTATTTGATCTAGACAGAGAGGTATATGATAACCTCAAGGGTTATTCATTATGTGTTGCTAAGTATGCAAGTGTGTGAAAGTACATGTGTGTATGAAATAGGTTTGCATAGTTGATTTACTTATTGGCATGATCTAGTAGAGAAGGCTGAATACAAAAGCAGAGAGTTGCATGTGTGATTGCTTGACAGATTTCCAAGCAGATCAAAATATTGAAATGACAATGCAGGCCATCCAGTAAGTTAACAACAGAGCTATAATTGAATCTAAATTTGCAAAGTAAGTTGTATGTATCAGATCACAACTGTTGATTACTTTATAACCATTGTATCAGTTAAATCCTTTAACAAGGTTGACCTAACACTCATTTGTATAAATCCTCTAACAAGGTGACATTCAGGTGGAATGTTCTAAGCCCTCTAACAAGCCCACTCCTGACAGGGTGATTAAATCCTTTAACTAGGTCACACCTAACAGTGTGTTATTGTAACCTTTAATAGGGTTGGCTCCTCACAAAGCTCACTTCAGAAGAGTGAAATCTTGGTAGCATGTTACTGGTGGTTTTTCCCATATTGGGTTTCAACATTAAATACTTGTGTCAACTTGTGTTAATGCTTATGGTTGTTTTGTTGTTATGTTTCTACAAGCTAATTTCATTAGATAGTAAACTGCATGATTAAAGTTGTTGACAAATGCTACTGCTACCGAGTAGATCTGAAATACAAAAAAGTTTTATTTTCTACATCTAGACCTGAGGATAACTGATTCACCCCTCCCCTCTCAATTATTCTAAAATCATTCTAACAATTGGTATCAGAGCTTTGGTCTCCTGAAAATAGTTTGAAGGTACTTGGAGCGAAAAGATCAAGATGTATAAGAAGGAGGTTTCCAAGCTGAACCAAGATAACTTCCCTACATGGCAGAGTCTGATGAAACTACATTTGGCCAGTATTGGAGATTATGCTAAGCGACTTATTGAAAATGACTATGTATCACCTACAACTCTCATAGCTGCACAACTAAAAGAAAAGCAAGAGCACAATCAAGCAATGTGGAGATTGCCTCCTCATTGAGCTATTCAGAGTTTGATGATATAAAGAGCTGCACAAATGCAACGCAGATGTGGGATAAACTTGCAACTATCTATTGTGGAGACACAAATGTGCTGAGAGATAAATTAGAAAGTCTAAAAGGTAAGTTTAACAAGATGAGAATGCAAGAAGGTGAAAATGTTAATCAGTATTATGGTAGAGTAAATGAAGTTGTAAATGCCATTAGAGGAGCTAATGGAATAATAGATGAGAACACTATTATGAGAAAGGTATTGAGAACTTTACTTCCTATATATGCTATTAGAGTTTCTACAATTCAAGAACTGAGATGTACTCCTAACAATAATCTAAATCTGAAAAATCTGATAGGCAGACTCACTGCATTTGAAATGTCAAATTATGCTAACTATAATCCATAAGGTATTGATTCTTCTTTTAGATCATAGTTGGTTCTCAAAAAATCTAAGAAAGGAAAGAAACATGTGAACAGTGATAGTGACACTACTGATGATGATATTGAAGAAATTAAAGCACTTATGGAAAAAAGGCTATCCAGAGGAAAATGAAAATACAATGGTAAACTCCTATTATTTGTTTTCCATGCAATAAAGTTGGTCATATAGCTGCTAGATGTCCTGATAAGAATGAAAAAGATGAAAGAAAGGACTACAAATACAAGGAATACAAAGATAGAAAGGATGAACAAGACTTCACAAAATATAAGGATTACAAAGACAAAGGTATGAAATCTTGTTATATTGCTGAAGAAACTTCTGACAATGATACTGCAAATTCTGATGACAATGATATAGAAGTTGTTTATTTTGCAATGAAAGAAGATTCTGATGATGATGAGAAAACTAAATTAATCTCTTATATGAGTAAAAGTGATCGTTGGATCAGTGATAATGGTTGTTCCCATCATATGACTATTGACAAGGATAACTTTGAAACCCTAAACCAAGGCAACGGAGGATATGTAAAATTTGGTAATGATGCACCATGTCTTATCAAAGGTAAAGGATTGATTAACTTGACTGACAAAATCAAATGTGATAATGTGTATTGGGTTGATGATCTTAAATACAATTTGTTGAGTGTTGCACAGCTGAACACTTCTGATTACAGAGTTGAGTTCCATCATAGAAAAGTAAAGATCTATGATTCTACTAGAGAACTTGTTGGAAGTGGTGATCAGATTAAAGGTAACTTATTTTATCTAGATTTATCTGAAGAAACATGTTTTTTTGTATAGTACAATGATGTTTGGTTATGGCATAAGAGGTTGTGTCACGTGAACTTTGATAACTTGGTAAGCATAAGTAAATTGAAAAAGGTTAGAGGGCTACCTAAGTTAAAGAAACCTGAGAATGCTATG
>MU223533.1:1268621-1283367 GCA_018584345.1 Thuja plicata | reverse complement strand
CCCTTGATGAATGAACCAACTCTGATAATCTGCTCTGTACATCTTTCTTCACTTTTTGTATCATTCACACTTAGCGTATCACAATTGAACTACTATAAGTATCTTCACCAAATTAGAAGGTCATGTCAGCTCTTAGAAACACTTCATCAATATATTAGTTGGCTTAACTAAGCACGCAAACAATATTAAGTCTGCGCAAGTCAATGCTGAACAGACGCGACGCTTCACTGAGTCGGCCTCACCAAATTAAACATAACTTAGCAATCCTATTAAAACCCATTTGGCACCTTTGGATTTATATCATCAACTCATAATTGATCATGCATATACACATGCATATCCTAAAGATAGACGCAACTCATGAAATATGTTATATACGTCGGCCCTAAACCGTTATACTTCCAGAACTGTAACTGCTAATAACAGAAATGCATAACTTTACTGAAACATCATATCTGGGTCTGCGTGTATGAACATAACATAATAAGCATGTCAACAACATGTATCTATCCACACAAGTATTCATGTCATCATTCAAATAAGTTCATACAAAATTACTACTGTGTATTATATGTTGTCATCAATGAAAAACATACAAACAATCAACTCTCAAAATCAAATCTCCAACAATTTGTTCCTCTATCATCCAGGTAGCATCAATGTTAGGGAGTCCTTTCCACTTGACCAGGTATTGAATATACTTCTATTTTCTAGTTTTCTTGATCACCTTGGACTCAAGAATATTTTCCAACTCCAATGGTTTTTTTTGTGGAATATTTGTGACATAGTCTCCTCCATCCTCTTCACTTTGTAGATCCTGCACATTGGTCATATCTGAAACACATTTATAAGGGGTGAGATCAGAAACATTAAATATAGGAAAGATCAATAAGGTAAGAGAAAGGGATATTTCATAGGCATTTTCACCCATCTTTTTGAGAATGGTGCATGGCCCAACTTTCTTCATATGTAGCTTAGAATACTTTCCCTTAGGTAGTCTCTCTTTCCTCAGGTATGCCCATACCTTACCTCCAATTTGGAAATGAATCTCTCTTCTCTTCTTATCTGCATGTGCTTTGTATTTCATGGTGGACTGTTGCAAGGTGTCTTTCACTTCTGTCTATACTTTGGTGACGAGATTTTCTAGATCTTCCCCTTGTGCACTCACTCTAAAATCTGAAGGTAACTCTACCAAGTCTAGAGGACCCTTAGGATGCAATCCATAGATAGTTTGGAAATGTGTCTTGCCTGTAGACCTATTCAAGGAGTCATTAAAGTCAAATTATTCTTGGGGAAGTATCATATCCCAAATTTGAGTGTACTATTTTTTAAGGCACCTTAAGAGATTTCCAAGAGACCTATTTACCACCTTCATTTTCCCATCTTTGTGGGTGGTATGCTGAAGTGTAGGTCAGATTGGTGCCTAGTTTCTTGAAAAGTGTCCTCCACAAGTGACCTTGAAACTTTACATCTTTGTTAGAAACTATTGTTTGGGGTAGGCCATGGATTCTAACCACTTCTTTGAAGAATAGGTGTGCTATGTGTGAAGCATAATTTGTGCTCTGAAAAGGAACAAAATGCACCATTTTACTAAATCTATCCACTATGACAAAAATGTTGTCATAACCCTGTCTTGTTCTTGGTAAACCCATTACAAAATCCATGGAGATAGAATCCTATGGTCTAATGGGTATAGTCAAAGGCTGATACAAACCTTGATTAGTGGATAATCCTTTAGCTTGCTGACAAATGGAACATGATTCAACAAATTTCCTAACATCCTTAGCCAATTTTGGCCAAAAATAACTCCTCTTTACCAAGTCTATTGTTTTTTCTATTCCAAAGTGACCTCCCATGCCACCACAATGATTTTCTCTAATTATGTTTATTCTCATGGAACACTTAGGGATGCATAACTTATCCCCCTTAAAAAAATATTATTCTATATCAAAAAGTCAGAGAAATCAGTATGATACCCACCTATCATATTTTTGCATACATCAAAGGCTTCTCCAAAATCCAGATCTCCTGCATATAAGTGTTGGAGTGAGTCAATGTCCACACTCTAAAGTTGAACTTCTTTAATTAATCCAACCCTTCTGCTAAGTGCATCAGCTACCTTGTTGGATAGTCCCTTTTTGTGCTTTATGTTATATGTGTAGGCCTAAAATTGTTCCATCCATTTTACATGTCTAACCCCTAGTTTGTCCTGAGTATTGAAGAAACTCAATGCATGGTTATCAGTAAAAACTATAAACTCTTTAGGGAGAAAATAATGTCTCCATTTTTCAAGTGCTTGAACCATGGCATATAACTCTAAGTCATAAGTAGAGTATTTCTTCTTTGCATCATTTAATTTTTGAGAAAAGAATGCCACAACCTTACCTTCTTGGCTTAAGACATCACCTATTGCCAAATTGATTGCATCTGTCTCCACAACAAACACTTTTTTGAAATTGGGAAGAGTTAAGATTGGATATTGAGATACCCTATTCTTGAGGTATTGGAAAGCATCATTAGCCTCTTTAGTCCATACAAACTTAATCATCTTACCACCTTTAATAGTGTCCAACATAGGTTCACAAACATGACTGAAATTTTTTATGAATTTCTTATAAAAAGTGGCAAGACCATGAAAACTTATAACATCACCTTGGTTCTTTGGTGGAGGCCAGTTGACAATTTATTGAACCTTCTCAGGGTCCATTTTTAGGTTGCCTTGTGAGATGAAAAACCCTAGGAACACAATTTCCTTCTTCATGAACATGCACTTTTCCAAGTTAATCACTAACTTGTGTTGATGAAGTCTCCTTAAAACCTATCTAATGTGATCAATATGTTCTTCCCTACTATGAATAAATATTAGAATGTCATCAAGATATATGACTAAAAAGTTTACAATAAGGTCAATAAAGATTTCTTTCATGAGCCTCATGAATGTGCTTGGGGCATTGCTCAACCCAAATGGCGTCACCAACCACTCAAAAAGGCCTTTATTTGTTTTAAAAGCTACTTTCCATTCATCTCCTAGATTTATCCTTATTTGGTGGTATCCTGATTTTAAATCAATTTTTGTGAAGTAACATGCATTTCCCAACTGATCAATTAAATCCTCCATTCTTGGGATAGGAAACCTGTATCTTATAGTGATCTTGTTGATGGCTCTTCCATCTGTAAGTAATCTCCATTTACCATCCTTTTTAGGGGAAAAAATAGATTGGAATGCACATGGGCTAAGACTTTTCTGAATCAAGCCTTTCTCTAGTAATTCATTTACTTTTTTGGTAATCTCTGCATGCTGAGCAGGTGTCATCTTGTATGGGTCCTTATTAGGTAGGGAAGAACCAGGTATAAGGTATATTTTATGACTGATATCTCTTAAGGGAGGGAGGCTTGTGGGCAGGTCACTAGCAGTGACATCATTGTATTTTTTTAACATTTCCTTTATTTCATTTGGTATTGGATCCCTATCATCAGGTCTTATGCTATCCTTGGGTTTATAGATTAGGACAAAGGCTTTGGTCTCAGGTTCCTTCAACACTTTCAACATTTCCTTTTCACCCAAGGTGATGACATTAGGTTCTTTCTCTATTTTAGGATTAGGCATGGGCTTCATGGTGAAATTTTCCCCATTTTTGGTGATGGAGTAGGTGTTCTTCCTACAATGATGTGTGGCATCCACATCATATTTTCAAGGCATGTCTAGAAGGATGTGGGAAGAATCCATTTCCACAACATCACAAAGTACTTTATCTTTGAAGTTTGTAGAAGATAATTCTACCCATGCTTGTTCAGTTACTAAATTTTGTTGACCTTTGGTTAGCCAAGAGACATGGTAGGGAAAGGGGTGTGGCTTCTTAGGAAGATTTAGTTTTTGAACCATTTCAAGAGATACTAAATTTTTAGTTGAACTGGAATCTATTAGTAGATTACATACCTATCCATGGCATTTGATCTTTGTCCTGAAGAGGTTCTTACTTTGAGGTGGTTCTTGATTCTGTGGTACTTGAAGGAAGACTTGCCTCATCATTAGACATGCTCCTTCCTCTGGTTCTATGTCCCTTGGATTGGCATTATCTTCTTGTTTGTCTTCTTGGATGAGTTGTGTCTTTCTCTCCCCATTATTGGTGTTATTCATTTTCTCAGGGCATCTCCCTACATGGTGTCCTTGTTGATTGTAGTAGTAACACCTTAGGGGTCCATTACCTCTTCCTATATTTTTTCTCCCTCTATTGAAGGGTCTTCTTCCTCTATAGTTCCCTCTGAAATTTGAATCACCTTGTTCCCTATCTCCTTGGCTTTGGTGAGGGCTCTTGGTGCTGCTACCACTATATTTTCCTCTATTCCAAGAGGTACCTCTTCCTCTAAAATTATTTCCACCATCACTTCTCTTTCCCTTGCCAAAATATTGTTTTCTTTTCCACTTCTCCTCTACTTTGAGTTCCATTTGGTAATATTTGTTTAATGATGTAGGGCAATGTAGGCTAAGTTCTTCTTGAATGGATACCTTAAGACCATTCACATACCTTGCTAGATTTTCTTCCTCATCCTCTATTGCATTTGTCCTCATGAATAGTTTTAAAAAATCCTTCGTGTATGAGCCTACATACATGTCTTTTTGCTTTAATTTTTTCTTCCTTTTATGGAGTTGCACCCCATAATCTTTAGGCACATATTTCTCTTTAATCAATGATATCATCTTGTTCCATGAAGTAATCATACTTCTCCCATTCTTCACCCTCTTTGTTTGGATGAAGTTCCACCAAGTTAGGGCTTCTCCCTTAAACTTGGATCTTTCCATCTTTACTCTATGCTTCTTAGAGATGTCCTCACATTCAAAGAATCTTGTCAAGGCCTCAATCCATTCCAAGGCCAAATCTGCATTCATTTTTCCATTGAAAGTTGGTAAATCCAACTTCTCCTCCATGGTTCTTCTCCCCATATATTTTAAGGGATCTAGGAGGGGTCTTTGGTTTGCAGGAATGTTCACATCCTGATAAGGGGTATGATCTTCCTCTTCAATCCACTCTTCACCACCAAATGTGTCTTCTTTTCCCCTCTCTACCTTTTTCTCCAATTCTTGAAGCCTCCTAGTCAAGGTTTCATTTGCTGCCCTTTCTTCTCTCACCATTCTTGCAAGTTCTATGTTTGTAACCCTTGAAGGGATCTCTTCATCCTCAGGAGTAGACATAGCTATGATACCACTTGATGCAGATTAGTGGATAGCCAAAAGTCTCAGAAGGACTCAAAAGGACAATGTATCCTTCAATACCTAACTCCAAGAGGCAAAATTCCTCTACACTTATCACAAGTGTAGAAAAGACTTGGATCTAGGTTATCACAACGGACTACCCATAGGGAAACCTACTCACTAGGTTTCACCAAGTCTAGAACACCAATTCCAAATGATTGGCTCTTAAGAACTTATCCCAAGTTATCAACAATACCCCATAAAATGACTCCAAGGACCAGGGGTGACATACCCTCATGGGTGTGGCCTATTTAGGTCCCCAAGAAAATGATTTCATTATCCTATTCAACACATGCAACATTTTGAACATAGTTGCTTTGGAAACCCTCTTATTGGCTTGTAGCCTTTTCTCAAAGGATTTTTTATCTTACACAAAATATTTCCACATAACCCCTTGAACAAATTAGGGATTAAAATACCCTTTATGGCCTAAGGTTTTAGACTTAAGTACCAAAAAATGAAGATGAAAGGAAGACAGGTTGACACACAAAAGTGTTATTGCAATTAGGCCTAAATAGGTTTGCATTTACACTAAAAATTCTATTTCCTTTCATCCAATGCCAAAAAAAAAACTTTGATCATGTGAGGGCATGTATAAGGGTCTTCTACACTGATTTTGAGGTCTTGATGAATCCCCAAACAAAATTTATGTGGACTATCCTTATTCACAGATTGGTGCACACATGGACATGTACACCTAGGGCATCATGGAAAGCCCATCTCCATTCACTTTGACAAACCCAACCTGAATATTCTTAAATAACATAATCAAAAAATTATTTCCACCAAGGTTCATTAAATTCCCATGGTGGAAATAAGAAATATACACAATTCTTAGTGAAACCCTGATTTAGGGCCTGCAAACTAGGCAGCAAGAATAAAAATTCAATAACTTGCAATGTATAGAAAGTCAATATATGAGACCAAGTGAAAAATGAAGATAATTTAGGGCCAACTTGGTGTGTCATACTTTCATTCAATTTCTTCTGTACCTATCCGTACCAACTAACTGTTTCACAGATTTGCAGAGAAATAGTTGATCTTTATTGATTTCAATGCCAAAATTACATCATCATCCTAGCACCTATCTATAAGGTCTTATGTAGGAATTCCCAATGGTTACATTTCATTTTTAAACTAACTAGCCATTTGGGAATGAATTTTACAAGTTTTGACAAAAGTTATCAATGTTGCTCAAAAGTTGTTTGACAACCTTTTGAGAAATTTTGCAATATTTTGGAATTTTGCATACTAGGTGACCAAACTTGGTACAAACATTTATTTTGTGATCCCTAATGGATCAAAACATGAAAAAAATCAAAATAACCTATAATTTAGGTTTTGGACATTCATTGACCAATAGTGGACCAAGGGCTTATAAAGTTGCAATCTTGGAACTAGGTCTTACAAAATAAGTCCAACGTGAAACCTATGATACTAACATGCTCTAAAGGTAACTAGGACCTTGAAGGAAACCATAAGTTCCAAATGAACACTTAGGTTAACTATGGTGCTCCTGCACCATAAAAGGAGCATTAGAATATTAAAATAACATATTATTGTAAGTAGGCATGGTTGATGGTTGGTAAACGCATGGAACACTTGAAGGAGGAGGAATGACATGACTAAGAATACCATGTGTATGGTTAATGTTTGAAATGTATGTAGTCATGATATATTGACTGTATGTAGGAATATTTCATAATGAAGTAGGAATAGAAGTCTCAATACTAGTATTAGGTTGAGAAAGACCAAGATCTTGAGCACAATCTTTCATTAGTTTCATATTGTTATCGATAAGATTGTAAATAGAACACAAAAAATCAACACAATTCTAATCATTTTGAATCAAATTCCTAAAAATTTATACTGAGGAGATGGCTTCCCTATTAGAATGTTCTTGACCTACCCATTTCACAAATTTTTCAAAATCATGGGAATTTTTTTGCACTTGGGTAGAAGATACTTGTAAGGTTTCATCTTCATCATGAGAAGAGTGGGAAGATGGATTCTCAATAATAGTGGGTATATCATTAGTAGGCATAGTGGTATCATCAATATTCCTAGGAAGTAAAGAGGACTGAAGATAAAAAAGAACCTATAAGTCTATGACTCCTCATCAAAATGTTATAGGTAGGAATAAAGGTTATGAAACTCATGCACAAGGAAAGGAACAAGAGGTATGTCTAAAAAATGCAAATGTAAGTAAACAATCTCAAATAAATATGCAAACACTCATCATGGTTATGCAACATGAATTGAATTAAGCATAATTGCACATAAATTTGAATAAATAGCACATCCAAGCATCAAATCAAAAGTTAAAAAAGAGATCTATAAACCAAATCAAAATAAAAATGTTATGAGGCGGGTTCTCCAAAATGTACAATAAGAAAAAGGTGTGATTAAGGGGATCAACCCTATTTTCTATCGTACATTAGGAAGGATAGATAATCCAATAGGATTAGAATGATCCAAGAACTGAATGGGTATAATTATTCCTTCACGAATATGGACAATTGATAGGAATATATGAGAACTGTTGACCGTTGTTTTTACACAAGTCAATGGCTAGGATTTCAAGATTCAATTTACTCACTTGAAAGAATAAAGAAGTTATTCCCAAGGTTCTCTGGGGTTGGGTCACAACCTTCCTGGTTACTCAGTTGAAGATAAATGTGAATATTCATGAGGAGACCTTTGCTCGTATGTTCAAGACATCAAACTGCAAAACAACTTCACTACTTTTTTGGTATTTTCCAATTTATCAAAGATTTGTGTTTTAATTAAAGATGCAACTTTGTATTTTTTAAGATGATTTCTTTCAGATGTATGATAGAATTCAAATGAATAGGGTGACAATAAATGAAGTAAATTGTTGAAATGAAATCCTATGGACATAAATTTCTATAAACTCTTCCTTGTGAATTTAATGATGGAGAGATTTAGAACAAACCCATGGAGTATAAATCAGACAAAGTCACAATTCTATACCTGGTAGATGCAATCATTTAGAGATAAAATAAATTCACTCATGTGAGATTTTCAAAATCTATCAAATCGTGAAGCCACCAAGATGTGCGCACCCATGAGACAGATTTATCATTAATCCCAATAGATGATCCCTTCCACACATTCATCACAACAAGGTAGGTAGACAACAACAAACTCCAACTAATATAAACTCCAATTCCAAACACAATAAAACAATTGGCTCTTTGAAAACAATGAATGAGTATGCACAAATTCACCAATTTTGCATAGGTAGCAGAAATTAACACACCATGAATGAAGCACCAAATGTAGATCTTTATTGGATTAATAATACGATCGTACTACATTTCTTTTGATTACAATATATAGAGTTCTGATCTACGAACTCTGTATGCCAAAATTAGGGCATCAAAGAGTCTAAATTAATGAACATAAGCTAAAACTAAGAATTTGCTTAAAGGAAACTACTACTAATTGATACAAAGCAACTTGCATGGATTTTTAATCCATTTAAAATTAGTTTTTTGACACAAGAAGGATCAAACTCATCAAGAAAATAGAGAGAGAAATAAGATAGGGTTTCTCTACATGCAACTGAAGTCTTCTTCTTGATCTTTGAGTACTACCTTGGATTCTTCATCTGAGGTTCTCTCTATGGTGGGAACTAATAAAGGACCCTTAGTCCATCAAAAATGAACTCCAGTTGGGCACCCATTTGATCTAGAGTTCAAACTCCATGCAAAAAAGTGATCTCACTGGAAACTGTGTGTGTATATTTGTGCACCTGTTATCTACGACACAACACTTCAATAAGTCATTCCATTAGTGAGAAACAAGGTTTAATGAGAATATAAAACCATAACACTGACTTATTGATTTCTAACTAGGATGAGTGTAGAAAATAACATAAAAGCCCTCAGATTATGCTAAATATCAGTGACATAAACAACCTAGCATGAAAGATTTAGTTTAAAAACAACTATTCAACTATTTAGCATGCATATTACTCTAAAATGGACATTATAAACATATGAGAAAGTGACTAATGGAGTGTTTATGAAGCTAGGAAGGAATGGGTAGCATAACAATGCTTTGAGATTCCTTCAAAATCTTGGCATAACAACACTACTATTCAAAATTGGAGGCTTATTATGAGCTCTAAATCCCTTCAATTTATAGAGGAATGGGAGAGAGAGAGGGGAAAAAAGGTTCATTAATGGAGCCCCTAAGGTCATTAATGAGGTGTAAGAGACATTAATGCCTTGGGCATTAATGAGGGATGGGAAAGAGGGAATATCCATTAATGATTCATTAATAAAATTCAATTAAGAGGCATGGGAGAGTGTAAGGCTCAACTTGGCAAGTTGGTCCTTTAGCAAAGTCATGCTTGAGAAAGTTGACTTTCTCAAGTGGGTTGAGTTGTTAATCATTCCTTAATGGAATGTGACAACATTAGGAGGTGGGTTAGGATAGAATTTAGAATTAGGATTAGATTAGCAAGGGGGGAATAGGTTGAGATGGGTTATAACCTAGGGTAGAAGTGGTTGAGATAGGTTAGGTTGGGGCTTAGGGGAATATAAATGAAATGAATTAAACTTATTTAATTCATTCAAAAATAGGATATTAATTATTTAAGCATTTTATTGTTTTTTAACAATTAAGGGGACTATAGCCATTTTAATTAAATTAAATAGGCTAGGGGAATGGGTTATTTTGCAAGTGGAAAATTGATTTAGGGGTTTATCTAATTCCTTTATAATTAAATATTATAGACATATTTTGAATTTGATTTGATTTAATATGTTTGGATTGATTTGAATTGTATGGCTATAGTAGTTAATATAATTCAGTGATAAAAATCACCTAGGACATTAAATTGATTCGAAGAATTATGCCAAGCAGTAACAAAGTCATTTGGACATAATCAAGGGTATGATCACACTTAGGGAAAATAGGGTCTATATTTGTAGCAGACCAAATTAGGGTGGTTACATTTTCCCCTCTTTGAATTGATGTGCGAGTAGCACATTGACTCAAAGAAATTTTTTTATTTTAACTTCAGACAGATTGAGAATTTCATTCTTGGTTGTCGAACGAAATGTTGTTGAGATTAGTCTCGCACTTGATCTAAATAAACTGATAGAATTGACTTTGAACTTGGTTTTCGTACAAAGGTCAATAAAATATTTTTAAAGATACCAATTCTAAACTTGGTTTTCATCCAAAGATTGATAATACTGATTCCAAACTTGGTTGTCATCCAAAAGTCAGTAAGAAGCTACCAAAAGATTAATAAGAATCTTTTAAAATGAGGGGGCACACGATATCCAGCTTATGAGAACCAAATATTTCTATCCAACAGTTCCAACTTACTCAAGGAAACTGTTATGCCCCTAGTTTGTTTGATAATGAATTCGTTGTAATGTTTTTATGAGAAAAAAATTAATTGATGATAGTGTGATCATGTCCCCTTGGGAATGAAATCAAAGGAAAAGAA
The DNA here is from genome assembly GCA_018584345.1 of Thuja plicata. NCBI lineage: Eukaryota > Viridiplantae > Streptophyta > Pinopsida > Cupressales > Cupressaceae > Thuja > Thuja plicata. Next base: position 1,272,625 of record MU223533.1, on the reverse strand, counting down.
TAAAATCCCTTTGTTGAAAGAACGTATCACTTGCATGAAGTGGTTAGGGTAAGAAAGAATGGAGTAGAAGAAGTGGAAAAAAATGGTGTATTTAAAAATAAACCCATGAGTACCAGGTTAATTACGTGAAAATGTGAGTTCAATTTTGTTCCCGATAGATCAGAGATTTCAGGAATCAGTGATATCAATAATATAGATGATGTAATTAACTTTGATTTAGAAGAAGAAAAAAATTGAGTTAAATTTGGAGCTCAAAATGCCTTAATGCTTTTCCTTTCTTGTGTATGTTCCATGCAATGTGTCAAAATATAATGACATGAAGAATCTTAGGACTTTGTCACTAGTATGCAAATATATATCTTTTTATCATCATTGGGCACTTTTAGGAACAGACACCACATGATAGTACAACAATCACTAATACCCACTAATATTATGAAAGAATGAATACTATGTTTTATTGATATGTCAAAAATAGACTTAGGCATCATGGCATAGAAACAAGGATAAAAAAATAGTCACCTTCCTTGTACTATACCAAATTCTATGTAAGGCAAGATATTGGACCCATAATGACCTTGAAAATTCATATCCTTGGGTACATTATGCCTTGTATACCTTAGTGAGAATCTAGATCAGAAAATAGACAAGGAAATTGTTGCAACCTCACCGTAGTTTACACATAACAAATATCAAGATATATGTGGCTATCCACCCATAGTGGCAGCTCTTACCATAAATATCCAAGTTAGGTGAAATGTATAGGATCTTTTGAAACAATCACCATACACAGAAAACCAAGAAAATGTTATGCCCCCTGTCCTTGTGACTCTTGTCTTTGCATAGACATCATGGAGTAACTCGGAAGACATAACAATCTTCAATCAAGAATCATTCAAATAAAATTTATAATTACTTAGATGCCCCTAGGTGAAAACATCATTAGGACATAAAAGAATCATAATCAAACCAATATTAAACTATGTGTTTTAAGTAATACTAGTGATTCATTTTTCAAGCACAGTAGAGATCCATCAATCAAAAGTTAGAATTCAAGCAATATGTTGTTCCATGCCTGTGCATTGATAGGATAATTTGTTCATGTTTACGATCCAATATAGCCTTGTAGGAACTCCATTAATGTAGATGCCATGTCTGGATATGTGATGTGTGAAAGGACATCCTCATTTTGAAAAGTGACATCATTTTGCATGTATCAAGAAATATTATGTTCATGAGGCAAACCATCCTAGAGTAACCTAGCAACCACAACCTACCATACTAAGAAATGATGCCCCCAATGTAGAATGAATTATTCCTAAGACATAAATGTAGACAAATCCCAAGTGAGGATAAGATCGCTAGATAGAAAATGAAGTCAGCGTTTGAGCATAGGTAAAGTCATGAAGGCCTAGGTATCAGTAATGCATTGATAGATGGAGCGCAGAATACAAGTGACGCCTGATTGCCAGGTTTTCACCACTTGGAAAGATTATTTTCTCTGTTTTTTCTACCAAGATGCCTATTTTACCAGGTTGTCATCAAGGATACCCTTCTGTAGGACTTTTTTCATTGTTTTTGGATTTCTTCAGGATCAATTTTCTTAATGTTTTTGGTATTTTGTAAGACCTTTTTGTTGTACAGGCTCTGCTAGCCAAACATTAAGAGTAGAACCCCTTAAAATGTAGAGTGCTGATAGGATCTAGAAGAATGTCTCCCTCAGGTATAGCCAATTGATAAGCTCCAGTCTTGAAAGTAGCAGTGATAACATAAGGTCCCAACTAATTAGGTTCAAATTTTCCTTTCTACTCTTTGTTAGACTGGTTCTTAGGATTCTCTTTGAGGATGAGATCTCCCACTTTAAATCTACATGGTTTGACCTTCTTGTTGTAGCCTTTGGACATACGTGCTTGGTACACTTTGAGGTGGTCAAATTCTTGTTGTCTGCACTCATCTAGTAGGTCTAAATAATTCACCCTATCTATGTGGTACTGCTCATCACTAACCAGACCTTGTAAAGATATCCGCAAAGATGGTATTTCAACCTCAATAGGTAGTACTGCCTCAGTTCCATAAACAAGAGAAAATGGCGTGGCTCCAGTTGGTGTTTTGATGCTTGTTCTATAGGCCCATAGTGCCAGATTCAGTTGTAGATGCCAGTCTCTACTAGACTTACTCACAATTTTGTGTAGGATTTTGAGAATATTCTTGTTAGATGCCTCAGCTTGTCCGTTACCTTGAGGGTAATAGATTGAGGAGTAGTGTTGAGTGATATGGAACTGTTCACATAGGTCATCGATGTCTTGATTTTAAAATTGGCCCCCATTGTATATTACAATTGAAGTGGGTATCCCGTATCTACAAATAATGTCATTTAGAATGAACATAGCCACTTGTTTGCTAGTGGCTCTGATTAGTGGCATGGCTTCGACCCACTTTGTGAAATACTCAGTGGCTATAATGATGAAATTGTGTCCATTTGAAGAGTTGGGATATATTTTTCCAACCAAGTCAAAGGCCCATTGCTGAAATGACCAATGTGTTATAAAAGGTATAAGTTCTCTAGCAGGAGCATGGATGAGATTTGCATGTGTCTGGCATTTAAGACATGCTTTAGAAAATTGAATAGCATCTCTCTCCATGGTAGGCCAGTGTAACATATAAAATAGATGTTACCAAAATGTAACATATAAGAAAAGATGTCACATTTGAAATAAGTGGATGTTTGTGTGATGTGTGGGGAAGATAACATGTTCCTTTTAACCTCAAATGCACAATGAAAGATCCAAATTGATTAATCCAAAAGAAGGATCAATGCACAAATGAATCATCCATTCGAAAATGAGAGAAAAGAGGACAGATATTAAATTCCCATTTTAGAAAGGAATTTATATGATAGTTCTAGGAATTAAAATGGATGAGATGAAGTACCAACCTTAAAATTGTGCAGATCAAAGAATGCTATTTTCTGAGGTCTGTAGGCTGTTTCTGAAAAAACTGAAGTATGATCCAGAACCAGAACACAGAGACGAACAAAACCTAGAAATCATTTTCCATTCCAATGTCGTCTTATGAAAAAGGTCAACCTTGACCCACAAATGTCAACCCTAACCCAATAATGTTGACCTTGACCTACACAAATCTGAAAGTGACTCTGTTCGTAGATCCCAAAATTTTGCCAAAAAGGGTATCCAGTTCTGAGTCCAAATCCACAGTCCCAAACTTGTATCTGCAAGAAAAAGAGATTTTTTTTGGGGGGGGAAGGGGTTTTCCTTCGTCAAACCCTAGTTTTGGAATTAACCTCAGATATATGTAATTGAAATTGCAGAAATAAACAAAGTAAATAAACAAATTCACCTTGCTTGTATGGAGACCCTTGTGGTGGATTCAAATCCTTAGATCCACAAGGATGAATGCTTGAAGTTATTTGAACTTTGTAGAAGAGTATGAAGTTGATCTACCATGCCAATTCATGGCTCCATGGAAGTAAATGTGCTCAAGTTCTTAAATTGAGAATGTAGATGTCTTGAATGCTTGAGAGATCTTGGTATTGCTTCTTGATCATGATTAGAAGACTTAGCGAAAATGAGAGAGAAAGCCCTTCTTTTATAGTAATCTTGGGCACAAAGGCCAACATAGAAAACAATAATTAAGGGTCTATGGCACAAAAATATAGAGAGGTGCACATGGAGAGGAGAACCAAATTAAATTCTTGACACAAAAATCTAGAAGGGGTCCACCCTTAAGGTAGAAATAATTATTTAAGATCCTTGTCACAAAATTTGAGGTAAGGCCAACCCCAAAGTTAATTTGAGCATTAGGCACAAAAATCGAGAAAGGATTATCTCAAACAATAAATTAGGAATCCTACACAAATCTTGAGAAAGGTCCACCTCAAATATTAATTTAAGAGTTCGACACTTAACTCAAGGAATAATGGCCCCGAAGAGGGAAAATATAAAATTTTGATGAAACCCCAAAACTGGGACTCAACCCCAAGGACC
>MU223533.1:1187552-1263585 GCA_018584345.1 Thuja plicata | reverse complement strand
GGAGAACCAAATTAAAGTCTTGACACAAAACTCTAGAAGGGGTCCACCCTTAAGGTAGAAATAATTATTTAAGAGCCTTGTCACAAAATTTGAGGTAAGGCCAACCCCAAAGTTAATTTGAGCATTACGCACAAAACTCAAGAAAGGCTTATCTCAAATAATAAATTAGGAACCCTACACAAAGCTCAAGAAAGGTCCACCTCAAATATTAATTTAAGAGTTCGACACTTAACTCAAGGAATAATGGCCCCGAAGAGGGAAAATATAAAATTTTGATGAAACCCCAAAACTGGGACTCAACCCCAAGGACCCTAGACCCTGGGGTCAGGGTCGAGATCAACCCTGACCTAGGTCAGGGTCAAGGTCATCCCTGACCTAGGTCAAGGTCGAGGTCAACCCTGACCCAGAGGGTCAGAACCTCAGGAAATGTGGCAGAGTCTCAGAAATAGAGAGAAAAGGCAGAAAAGAGAGGTAGAACAGGCACATAAGCACATGAAACTCCACGAAAGCATGAAGGTGTCTAAATTAGGACCATAAAAGCTTACTAGGGAGGGCTAAAAGGTCTCAACATGGAGTGCTTCCTTTTTAAGATGATAGAGCCAGTAATAGCCTAATCTGAGCAGTTTCTTCGCTAATGAAAAGTCATTTGAGTGTGATCCACATACACCTTCATGGACCTCTTTTAATGCTAGATCAGACTCTTCAAGTTCTAAACACCTAAGAAGTGTACCGTTAAGACCCCATCAATATAGGTTGTTAGTTATGAGGATGTAACGCGATGTTGTCCTTATCAGGGATCTTTTTTCATTTCTGGATAGATGATTAGGAATAGTTTGGTCGGAAAGGTAAGCAATAATATTGGCATACCGAGACTGGTCTGGGGCATTCAAAGCACATATTACTTGGTACTCAAAGGTATCCAAGGTAGGATAGGAGAGTTCTTCGACTAAGAACTCATAGCATAATTGATGTTCTTCCAGTTGTAACATGGATGCCAAGGTAGCCATAGCATCTGCAACTTTGTTCTCTGATCTTGGTATCTGCTGGAATGTGATGAATACAATGTATTTATTCAGTTCATCAACTAGTTGTTTGTAGGGCATCAAATTCTCATCTATCATTTGATACTCCCCATTGACCTAATTGATAATTAGTTGGGAGTCACCATACATGTGTAACTCTACAATTTTCCACTCCATAGCTAGTTTAAGACCATTTACCAATGCTTCATATTCTAAAATATTGTTGGTACATGGAAACATCAATTTGTAAGATTTGGGAATATTGTAACCTTGAGGAGCTATGAATAGGACCCCCACTCCAGAGTCTTGTTGAGTGAATGAACTGTCAAAGTACATCTTCAATGGATATTCAGTTAGATGCATGATTATTTCATCAGGGAATTCAATCAGCAAAGGTTCATCATCCTGGAGTGGTGAATTAGCCAATTGATCTGCAAGGACCTGTCCTTTAATAGCTCTCCTTTCTATGTATTCAATGTCAAACTCACTTAGAATCAGGACCCATTTTGCCAAACATCCTGTCAGTGTTGTTCTACTCAAAAGATACTTTAAAGGATCAATCTTAGCAATGAGCTTTACTGTGTGAGAGAGCATGTAGTGCCTCAATTTTTGTGATGCAAAGATGATTTCTAAGCATGCTTTTTCAATAATGCTATAATTGAGCTCATAGGTGACCAGTGTTCTACTAATGTAGTAGATAGCTCTTTCTTTCTTTGTTTCATCCTCTTGTGATAGAAATACTCCTAGGGATGTAGTTGTAGCTAAAATGTATAGGAGCAAGGGATTTCCATGAATAGGTACCATAAGAATAGGAGGAGTGCCAGGTATCCTTTCAATTCTTTGAATTTTGCTTCACAGTGTTCATCCCATTTGAAGGTAACCCCTTTATGTAGTAATTTAGTAAAGGTTTGTGCCCTATCTGCAAGTTGGGACATGAATATCCTGATGGAATGGAGTCTTCCTTGTAGTATCCTCATTTGACTGATGTTGCATGGAGGATTCATCTCTAGTATAGCCTTAACTTTGGCGGGGTCTACCTCAATTCCCTTTGTTGAAACAATGAATCCTAGGAGCTTTCTTGATTGGACCCCAAAGACACATTTCTTTGGATTGAGCTTGAGTTGGAACTGTTCCATACGATCCAAGATCTTTCTTAGGTCAGTATGTGATTACCTCTTTCTTTGGATTTAGCCAATGTCTCATCCACGTAGTCCTCCATGTTCTTGTGCATCATGTCATGGAATATAGTCGTCATGGCTCTTTGATATGTTGCACCAGCATTTTTTATCCCAAATGGCATGATGTTCCAACAAAATGTGCCCCATGTGCATGTGAATGTGGTTTTCTCTTGATCCTCAGGGGCAATTTTGATTTGATTATAGCCTGAGAATCCATCCATTAAAGAATACATATGGTAGCCTGCTGTGAGGTCTATGATGATGTCAATGTTAGGTAGAGGGAAGTCATCCTTCAGACATGCTTTGTTCAAGTCTCTAAAGTCAGTATAGATCTTGATAGATTTATCCATTTTAGATATGGGGACCACATTGGAGATCCATCCTGCATAGGCAATGACTCTGATAAATCCATCTTTCAACAACTTCTTTAGCTCTGCTTTTACTAATAATGCAACATGAGGATGCATCTTTCTAAGTTTTTTTTTACGGGCTTGATCCTAGGAGCTATAGATAAGTGGTACATGATTATATTAGGATCCATCCCTAGCATATCGGTATAAGACAGTGCAAAGTTAATCTTTTTCTCTTTAAGGAACTCTATGAACTGTGTTTTATCCTCTTCTGATAAAGATTGTGCAAGGTGGACTATTTGAGGATTTTCAATAGTGCCCAAATTTACTGGCTGTGTTGGCTCAATTAGTACCAAAGACCTTTCTTGAAAGTGTTCGGGGAGGATATCAAGAGTCTCATCCTTTGGCACCTCTGAGAGGTTTTCACCATTGGATACATCTTCTTTCTTTACTATTTTGGGATCTGATACTGCCAAAAAGTGGTTTTCACCATCAATCCTTTTTTATTTTTATTTTTTAGTTTTTGACTGAGAAACTTGATATCCTCCTATGACATGTTCTTGCTCCTTGCATTGGTGGAAGAAGGGTAAGGTTCACAATCATTGAGGTAAAAAGCTAGGGTGTGGTCATTTGGAAATTTGAGGATAGGAGGAGGATCTTTTTAAGTCCAATCAATTAGGTTTGGATACCAATGTTAGGGAGTCATATTTTGGGAAGGATAGCATTGCGCTAGCATCAAGACCATTAATCGACATGACATGGTCTGTTAAGTTAATTTCTTCAATGTTTAGATCAATAAGAGTGAGATCATCATTAAAAGGGTCATTGTTAGTTATATGTGGACCAAACTCTAGTGATTCATCAGTAGAAATCTCATCATAATCTCTCCGTAAGAGGAGGATCCTTGCTTGTAGCCTATGAATTCTTCTAGACTTATGTATTCACCACTTTCCTCATCAATGATCAGGGGAAGGAACTCCTCTTCTGCTTCAGGATTATTAGTGTCATTGGGAGTAGTGTTAGACTGTTTACGAGGAGCTGAGGGTTCCGCAAACATGTAAATTGTATCTATTCCAATATCTTCAGTGGCAACAGATAGCTCTTCCCATTCATAGTCATGAGAGTCAATGACCTCATCATCAGATTTGTTTAAGTATTTAGCAATGGTTATCTGATGTACCCAGTTAGCTACCTATGGATCAAAGTGTGGTAGATCAAGGACATGTGAAATTGTGACCAATTGCCCCCAGTTAGGATGTAAATCCTATTGTCAGGGTGTCTCTTGAGTAATTGTTTCTATTAGTGATATCTTTGGACCAGCTGATATTGTGTCTCTTACCTCTTGAATGGGAGGTTGTGATAACAAAGGGGTGTGAAGATTTTGTGGTACCTCAAAGCTGGGTACATATCATTCTCCTTGGTAGTTGGGATCCTCTATGCCAACATGTAATAATATTTCATAGGACCACTACTCTAGTTCATTTGTTTCATCACTTCCTTTATCTGAGTGTGGACTCTCTTTGGAAGTGAGTTTATCAGTTTTAGCATTAAAACCCAATCCTATTTTATCTCTGGTGTTCCAGAACCTCATGGGTATAGGTTCAATAAGCCCTCATGCTATGTTGTTTAGAGGTCCCTTTCATTTGTATCCCATCTTCTTGAGGAAATCATATCCCTTGCCATACTGTTCTAGGGATATCTTCACATGTTTAACCTCAAATTCCACTGGTTCTCCTTTGTAAAGCCTGTTCAAGACTGCCTGTTCCTCTGTGTTATCTGTAGAAGATGTGGATTCCTTTACCATACCAGTTGCTTTGTTTAATTTTTTCTCCTTGGATGCTATAGGTGTGAATGTCGAGGAAGGTTTTTCATAGGATCTTGGTGACACTGAAAGTTCTATCAGTGAGGGAGTCAGGTCCAGCTTGTACTCTCCCATACCTGTTTCTTCAAGTTTCAAGGTTTTGCTAAAACTCTTCGTAACCATGTCCTTGGTAGTTTTAGGAGCCATGACATCCATAGCTTCTTTTTTGTGTGGGATCATGCTATCTGCTTTGATATTGTTACAAGTGTAGTTAGCATCTGCAGGAATTGTTACTTCCACCCCATTATGTGGGAACTTTATGCACTAGTGGTAAGTGGACTGCACAACTTGCATTTCATGAATCCATGGTCTCCCCAATAGGATATTCTAGACCAATGGTAGATCCAGAACTTGAAATATGAAATTCCTCTCAATCAGTCTGACTCTGATAGGTAGAACAATAAGACCTTGGGAGGATCTTTCTTCCTCATCATAAGCTTTGATGGTTATCTTGCTTCTAGAGTCAATTGTTTGTTCTGAGAGACCCATTCTCTTGATTAGATCTAGTGTACAGATATTCAATCCTATGCCTCCATCTATCAACATGCATCTAACATAGGATTTATGAATTAGGACTTCAATATGGAGAGGTTGATTATGTCGATGTGTCAATGACTCATCATCCTCTTCAGAAAAGGAAAGGTAATGTGGCGAGGAGATGTGATTGACCATCACTTGGAATTTTTCTATATTGATATCCTTTGGGATGTTAGCAGCATGTAGAGCTTGTTCTAGGATTTCCCTATGCATGGTAGATATCCTCAGCAACTCAAAAATGGAAATTTTGGCAGAGGTTTGTTGCAATTGGTCTACCAAGTCATATTTTACTCCAGGAATAGTAACCATGTGTTTTGCTGCTAGTTTAGGAATAGTTACAATAGGAACCTTGGATGTTAATGTTGGTTTTGTAGGTCCTATGATTGTGACCTATGCTTGGATCTGTGTTACAGGATTTGAGTGGAAAGAGACACCTTTGATTGTGACCACATTAATTGACTCAGTCTTAATGTCTAGCATATTGATCACATTGTCATTTTTGGAATAGGTGTAGTTTACCTCGTTACTCTTCCCTTTAGATGTTTCTCCTTGATCATAATTAGGAAAGGGTTTGTTAAATGTGGTAATGATTCTCATTGGTAGTGTGTCCATCTACTTTGATCTTACCTCCTTCAATGAGGTCTTGGATGACATGTTTAAGCTTGAGGAAATTATTAGTCTTGTCTCCCTTATTTTTGTGGAAGACACAATAGGAATTATCATTCCACCACTTGGGTTTGACCATTGGCTCCCATGGTTTGGAATCTGTGATTGTTAGGACTTTTTTATCCAACATTGTTTTCAAAATGGTCTCAAGAGGTTCTCCCAAAGGAATGAATGTTCTTTGAGGTTTTGAAGTCCATGTCCGACCCTTGCTATTATCATTGTTTGCTTTGGGTATGGGAGTTGTTACTTTAGCATCTTTGCTTGCTTGCATGCTATTGGTTAGGTTTAATACCTCAGTTTTAGAATTAATGTTAGAGGTGTCAACCACTCTATCATTAAGAACATTCTTGTTATGTTTCCACCATTTACGTTTGGAAGTGGAGTTGTTGGTTTTGTTTTCATTTTGAAGGGTGATCTCTCCCCTTTTGACCATGACTTCCTCAATACAGAGGGCATTTTTAATCATTTTGTCAAAGCTTGGAGAGTCTTGCATTTTCAATGCATAGTTCAATTCGGGCACTAGATTATTAATGAAGATCCCCATCTTCTCTGATTTGGGAATGTCCCTTGAATATCATGCAAGGATCTTCCTCCATCTTTGTAAGAAGTGTGTAAATGATTCACCAGTTCTTTGTTTGGTGTTACATATATCCATCATATTTACGTCATGTTGGATATTGTAGGAGTAATTTTGGATGAATCATTGGATCAACTCCTTGAATGCTTTGACCTTAGGGTTCAATTTTGAGAACCATTCCATGGCATTACCTCCTATACTTCCTGGAAATAGTCACATGAGATATGTAGGTTCGTGCATGTATTCTATGCTAAGAGCACAGAATTCCTTCACATGGTCATGTGGGTTAGTTTCTCCTATGTACTTTTCATACTTTGGTCTTGCCACGTTGGGAGGAAATGGGACCATAGTGATACTCTTGTCAAAAGGAAATGGACAAATGGCGTCCAAAGAGTATTTTGTTTTGGGTTTCTCTTTTTCCTATTTGAGGTTTGTAATCTCTATTTGCATCGAGTTGAGTTGTTTGGTGAGAATAGATATAGGATTTGGTGCCTCCTTTTCTTTGAGCTTTTCCACATCATAATCCTTGGGTAATTTGACACCTGTGGATGCTAGATGGAGGAAGTACTTTTCTTTATCGTCATCGATTATCTGTTCTAATATCTTGTGGAACCATTTACTCTGTTTGAGTTTTTCGTACTTATCTTCAGGGATCTCCCCTTCACTATCTGACCCAAATGGGCCATGTTCAAATTTGGGTCCTTCCTCCTCATCCATATCTTTGGGTTTTTGGTGTTTGCCATCATTATACTCCTCAAAAGCCTCACTCCATCTGCGAGTGTCACTATCCATTTGAGAGGAATCTAGATCGAGTAGGGAACTACGAGAAGTTTCTCCTTGAAAGTGTGGTTTTTTAAGAGGAACTTTTGATCCTTTATACGTGTACTTGTTGTGTCTTGTGTTAACCATGAAGTTGTTTCTCAACTTTGTCAACATTTTCCAATAGTTCAAGTGAGGATTTCAAACCATTCAGGTGGGTGTGTCTAGGTAAAAGTAACTATTTTTTGTTGGTGGATGTAAATGATTCAAGCATCAGAGGGTTAGAATTCCCTGATAGTGAGCTAGGAAACAAGTTGTTGGTAGAAAGTGAGTAGACCACACGTATTGAACTGATCGTGAAGGACTAACTAAGCATGCAATGTAGATGTTTGAAAGAGTTTTGAAATTTCAACAGGGAGACCAGAAAAGACAACAGGAACCATCCAAAAGGGTATCCTAATCAACTGAGACTTTCTAGGAAAGACTTTTGCAAGTACCCTCTATCCTAGATGCAAGATCCCAGATGCGAGCCTTTGATGACACCAGATGCAAGCCTAAATCCTAGATGTGATTGTGTGCTGACCAAATGTGAGCTAGCATACCAGATGTGATTCTAAATACTAGATGTGATACAGACTATATAGGATGCAATTTTATGATGCTTTTGTCAGTTTTGCCAGTTTTGAAATTTGCATTTTGGAAGTTTGTGCAATTTGTCTGATCTGTGATCGTGTTTGGAGACTTGCCAGTGAGTGAAAACACATGTATCTAAAGGTTTGAATATTTTTTCTTTTTTGAAGGATTTTATCTTTTTAGTGATCTTTCAAGCATGTCAAATAGATTCACATTGTTAAGAGGGTGAAACAGACACTCATCTTTTCCTATTCTCTAGGTGGAGGATGAAAATCTTTGCTCATTGACTCAGGTACACACTCAAATGCTAATCAGAATACAACCATCACCAAGCACACAATGGCTCCAGTCATGATGTTGTATTAGGTGACTCCAAACGCAAGTGATGGCACAATATGATGAGTGTCTTAGGGCAATTACTTTTTACCTTGCACAAATATTATCACCCTTTCGAGGGTGAGTCAGGAATTCTTTCAGTTGAAGTTGTTGTAGATTATTGGGAAATCTATTCGAAATTGTCCCCCATAGAATTGCACAAGGCAAAATTTAGGCATATAGCCCTATGAGTACCTGAATATATGTAGTCTCACAAGAAAGATTCAAGCAGCTCTGCTCTACATAAACCCAAGCATGCTCAAGGAATTATGTCAAAATTCCATGAACAAAACTGGCTCCGTCTTTCGACGCTTTAGCCTACGAGGAAGCAATTATTTATAGTGAGTTGGAAGGGTTGGTGTAAAAATTGTCCTCACTTTGGTCAATCCCGAGAGAATTTTTCCTCAACCAGTAGGACCTCTAGTGTTAAATAAATGTACATAGGATTGGCGAGATTTAGATGTTTGGATTTCTTATTCTCCCAAAGAAGAAGAGCATACTCTCCTAATCTAAGCCGTTTTCTCCTAAAATAGAATCAAGCAAAGTGGTTCATTCCCTCAAGAAATGTTGTGCCTAATTTAGATGTTCCTATTTTAATGAAAACAAGATTTCTTGAAAGTAGATTTTCCTTTTTCAATTAACAATAATGTTTTAGTGAGTTTTGCTTGTTCAATTTTTGTGTCCCAAAAATGAATTAAACAGTTGAGCTTGTTCTTTGATCCACAAGATTTAGTGATTTTTTTTGTTCATTTACTGATGTCAAAAGAATTATACAATTCATTTGCTTGTTTAATTAACTCCAAATTATGTTTAACCCATAAACTAATGTGTGAGTTTATGATTTTCCTAAAAAGGAAAAGACCATAGTCCTCTAGTCAGTTTAGTGATAGATTGGAAAATGTTCCTTAGTTTTCAAAGCAAGTAAATAGAGGTCAAGATGGGCGTTGGGAAACCTAAAAAATTGAGTTAGTTTGTTATGTAACAACTCCCACGAAAATCTACAAATGTCAACCTGTAAACAATCGTTAAGCTATCCAAAAGACCAAAGAAATCAGACAAACAAGAGTTAGTGGTTAAGCAATGTAGTTCACTAAAATTTTCACCAGATGTGATCTTCTTTATGAGATGTGATTACATGCTCTCCAAATGTGATCCTAAACCAAAAATGATCCAGGAAATCCTAGATGCGAGCCTCATTTTCTGTGGTGCGAGGGCGTATCTTAGATGCGATCCTGAACGACCAAAAATGACCCTATAAAAGAATTATGGGCATGCAAATTAGTGAAAAAGTGATACAAAAGGAAACCGAGTTGGAAATTAGGCCCCACGGTGGGTGCAAAAAATGTGTGTGTGTATTTGTGCACCTATTATCTATGATACAACACTTCAATAAGTCATTCTGTTAGTGAGAAATAAGGTTTAATGAGCATATAAAACCATAACACTGACTTATTGCTTTCTAACTAGGATGAGTGTAGAAAATAACATAAAAGCCCTCAGATAATGCTAAATACCAGTGACATAAGCACCCTAGCATGAAAGATTTAGTTTAAAAACAACTATTTAACTATTTAGCATGCATATTACTCTAAAATGGACATTATAAACATATGAGAAAGTTACTAATGGAGTGTGTATGAAGCTAGGAAGGAATGGGTAGCATAACAATGCTTTGAGATTCCTTCAAAATCTTGGCATAACAACACTACTATTCAAAATTGGAGGCTTATTATAAGCTCTAAATCCCTTCAATTTATAGAGGAATGAGAGAGAGAGAGGGGGAGACAAGGTTCATTAATGGAGCCCCTAAGGTCATTAATGAGGTGTAAGAGTCATTAATGCCTTGGGCATTAATAAGGGATGGGCAAGATGGAATATCCATTAATGATTCATTAATGAAAGTCAATTAAGAGGCATAGGAGAGTGTAAGGCTCAACTTGGCAAGTTGGTCCTTTAGAGAAGTCATGCTTGAGAAAGTTGACTTTGTCAAGTGTGTTGAGTTGTTAATCATTTCTTAATGGAATGTGACAACATTAGGAGGTGGGTTAGGATAGAATTCAGAATTAGGATTAGGTTAGCATGGGGGGAATAGGTTGAGATGGGTTGGAACCCAGAGTAGAAGTGGTTGAGATAGGTTAGGTTGGGGTTTAGGGGAATATAAATAAAATGAATTAAACTTATTTAATTCATTCAAAAATAGGATATTAATTATTTAAGCATTTTATTGCTTTTTAACAATTAAGGGGACTATAGCCATTTTAATTAAATTAAATAGGCTAGGGGAATGGGTTATTTTGTAAGTTGACAGTTGATTTAGGGCTGTATCTAATTCCTTTATAATTAAATACTATAGCCATATTTTGAATTTGATTTGATTTAATTGGTTTGAATTGATTTGAATTGTATGGCTATAGTAGTTAATATAATTCAGTGATAAAAATTACCTAGGACATTAAATTGATTCAAAGAATTATGCCAAGTAGTAATAGAGACATTTGGACATAATTGAGGGTATGATCACACTTAGGGTAAATAGGGTATATAGTCATAGCAGACCAAATTAGGGTGGTTATAGAAACATCCAGATTCTTAGACCCTAACCTTTTCTCTGAAGTTTTTTAAGTGCCCCAAAAATGCTAAGTGTTGATATATAATTCTAGAGGCCCTAAATTTTTGGCCCTTTTAGAGGCCAAAAGGTCGAAAAGGCAAAAAGGCCAAACTTTAGCCTTCATAGAAAAATTTTCCAAGTGTGGAAAACTGCCTTCTTCAAAAAATGCTAAGGGATTTGAGCATTCAGTTTGGAAAGACTTTTGGATGTGAAGCCTAGAGCCTTTATATGATCTCTTGAACCTCCTCGTAATTTATCTCCTTTCTCTTGGCTTTTTTGACTCTTTGTTCTTGATTCTCCCTGAATATGGACAGTTAAAAAGAAAAGAACTTGATCTCCTCCTCGTGTTCTAACATTACCTGCATGTCCTCTCTAGAGTGGAACACCTGTTGTAGGGCCTCTTTGGTGCCAAACTCTGCTAGGATATCTTTGAACTTTTGAACCACCTCTTTTGATGGACAAAGGATATGTTTATCTTGGTTCCAGTATAAATCAAGGTCGATCCTTGTGAACAAACCATCTATCTCCTCTACACACTCCAAGACCTCCTTTTGTTTTTCCAATATGTTGGATTGACATTCTTTGTAGACCTTAATTATTTTGGCTATGCCTTTGATCCAGGTCTCAAATATTCCTAGCTCTTCACCCTCATATATCTTCACTAAGATTTGGAAGTGTTGTTTCTTGATTATTTTTAGGTCTTGGAGGGTGGCTTGCCATTTTTTTTTATCTCAGACTCTAAACCAACTTCATTCTCCATCAGGTTTATCAACTTGGTCGCTTCAATCAAAATGACCTTGTAAGGCCTAAACACTAGTTTGATGGTCCCTTCTCCGTATTGTTCAAAGTTATTTTTCTAGTCTGCACTCGCTTGGATGAAGGAAGGCATCAAACTAGCCGGTAAGTCTGGGGTGGCCCTCTTTTCTAATATGGCCTGTAATGAGGCCTTTGTGAAACTTGGATCAATAGGACCCACCATTTTATGAATGAACTTCTTCAAAGCCTCATTCTTCTCTGTTAGTTACTTTATAGTTTCCTCATTCTTGTTGATGAATCCTAGAGCATGCTTAAGCCCTAAAGCTACCAATGTCTTGTTCCCTTCCCTAGTAGGTTCACCCAAGTCTACCTCTTCAAATGTGTAATCTTCTAGGGTGGCTGGTGTTTGAGAAGTTCTAGTAGAGGGAATTGTTACTTGTGCCTTCCAACGACCCCTAGTAGCTTGGGTGCCATAGGATATTGTCCTACCTAGTATGCTAACCTCTATTTGGTAGAAGGTTTCCCTAAGACACCATACTCATGTCCTTCCCCTCTTCCTCATCTATGTAAGTCCTCTTCTGGGTCTGAATCTCTATAGTAAATCAAGTAGGTTTACTAAAGGCAGTGACTGGCCCATATGGGGAAATGTGGAGGATTGACCCTAAATTCTTTGACCCATGATCAATTTCTCTTCTAATTCTTTATCATGTTATCCCTCTTTTTCACCATCTCCCTCATTCAATTCTTCTTGTTGACCTTCTCCTTCTCCCCTTCCTTTTCCTCCCATATCTTCCTCTACTTCCCTATCTTTCCCATCCTTACCTTGGGTGTCATCTCCCAAAGAAATGGTCAAGACTTTTGTAATGAGGCAAGGAATGGGCTCTAGTGTGGTTTTAAAAGGTGACATGGCTTTTTTGTTTATTGACCCCTGAGGAGTCAGGATGAAGCACAGTAGGGGTATGGATGGAGGTGGGGTAGGCATTGGCACTATGAGTGGCACAGTAGGAAGAGGCACTGTGAGTGGTGGAGTAGGAATAGGAAAAGTCTGAATGGGAGGTGGGAGAGTAGAAGTGTAAGGAGGTGGAGTTGAGAGAGAAGTTGGTGGAGTGGGAAATGGAGGTGGGAGAGAGCTTGGTGGAAAGGGAATGTGAGGTGGTGGAGTGGAAGTGGAACTTTTTCCTACAACTCTATCCCTTGTTGTGTCCTAAGCTCTTGTATCATCTTGAGTTTTAGGTCCTTGGCCTGTGTTGGAGCTTAGCCTTGTGACTGGCTTGTTTAGTGTCAGATTGGTGAACTGAGTTAGAGGTGGAGTGAGGATTACATGTGGCTAGATAAGTATTGGATCCCCCATGTCAGACCCTATTGATGAATCAAGCATGTCCTTCTCCTAGTTTGCAAAGCCTCTAGGCCTTCGAAGTCATATATTTGGAACTCATTTGAGCCTAAGGCTTCCAAGGGATTCTCCTACTCTTTAGGATCTTCTATATGTTTCCTAGAAGTATCTTTTTCCTTCCTCTTCTTAGATCTTTTCCATTTGACTAGAGGTACATCTTATTCTTCTTCTATCTCTTCTTGTACAGTTTCCAGTTGTGGAGACATAATAGTTCTCCTCCTTTTATACATTTTGTTCCCCTTTTTGATGGTAGGAGGAGATTGGATAGAAATGGAAGGGCCTTCGTCTTGTGGGGCTTGTGATGATCCCACTAGAGGATCTATTTTTCCAGTCATACTGGTTTTAGGAGCCTTGTGCCTTGGATTAGGCCCATACTCTATGACACGTTCATGGCCATAAATTGTTCTTGGCTTCTGTGGTGGTGCTTTCTTATACCAGGGCACTATAGACTTCTCCTCATGTTTCTTATCCACCTTCTTTGGTGGATCCATCAATGTCTTCACTGAGATTGGATCCATCTTATAAGGCCTTTTGATCCATGTTTTGGTTGTTCAGATCACATGCCTAGCTTAGAATTCAATGTCATAATTCTCATCCTTATCAATTTCTACATTCATGATGGGTCTGCTGTATATTTTGTCTGTAGTGTAAATGGACTCCGTCACCCTATCTAAATCATTTTCCCAAACCTTTGGGGGAATTGGGGTCTTCAAATTTTCCTATTCAAGGGTAACAAACATCCTACAATAGTCCATGATTCTAACCTCATGATCATCTATACAATTTATCCAGTGATCTTCAAGATGTGGTTCATGAATATAGATCTGCCAATAATATGGATATATGTACCTATTGGGTCAAACTTGGGCCAGACTATTTTGTAGAGTTGAAGTGGACACTCATCCCACTCAAAGGAAAAGAATTTGCAGACCTTCATGTCTTTTAGAGTGTAGTGCCCTAGAGAAATAGGGAAATCCCAACAATGCTTCTTCTTATGCTTTCTATGCTTGTAGGCATCTACAAGCTGTCTGGCTATTTCTAAAGTGATTATCCAATCAGTTGCATACCTGGGAAAATTCTTCAGTTTCAAAGTAGACCCTACCACCCAGATATATGTGAATGTTATGAATTGTATGTAATAGGCCCCAATGGCCCTCACCTAGGTGGTTGCTTCCTCTGATATTCTCTTTACAAAGTCACCTTCGTAAGATTGAATGATCGTGAAGATGAAAGTGTCATTTACTATTTTGTAATCTGGGCTATCCTCAGGCATTTTTTCCTTTCTAGCCAGTTGTAGATATACAAAATAGGGCCATGCATTCTGATCATTTATGTTTCTTCTTTTGGTAAGTATCGGTTAGTCTGGTCGTGCGGCTATAAAGTACACTATGTATGTACTCATATATAATTTCACGTTATGTCTCACCGTTGTTAGCTAGTCATCCAACTTGTCACTGATAATGGTTCCCCAATCAAACCTAGACTTGCAGCCTTTGATCTTCTCTATCAGGAGGATCATCCAATCATCAAGTTGAATGGACTAATATATTCCATACACTATACTTAATAATATGACCGCTACCTGGATGTCATCTTTAAAATACCCCATCTTGAGGTCTATCTTATCCAACTTGTTTTTGGGAAGTAGTTGCTTGAGGTAATTGTTATTTATGATCTTGTACAGCTCTTCACCTTTTTTTGGAAACCATCTAAGGCATTTTCCAATGAAGAAGTCATAAAACTTGTCTATACCCTTGTAGAGGTGGAAGACCTCTTCTATGATGTTTGGCCTTATGTCAAGCACCATCTATCCTTCTGTATTTCAAAACACCCTTTTGTTTGGATTGTAGTGGTTTGATAGGGTCATTATCAGCTCAAATGAGGAGACTATCACTGAGTGGGCTGCTACGTTAACCAAGCCCAATAGGACTAGTGAGGTGCAGTCTTCGGATCTTCCTACTGATTGGGAGCATCTTACCAGGAACTCATCCTAGTCTACGTTTCTGATGTCAGTGTCTGTGATTTCCATGTGTTTATTTCCAATCTTTGAAGGGGGCAGATTCCCCTTATATAAGTATTTCATTGGAGATGATATTCATTTCTCAGGCATTCCTACAAGAAAAGAGCAAGTATTAGTGTTTTATTGAAAAGGGAAACTACAAAAATAGGAAAAAATAGATTAATCTAGGAAAACAAAAGCAAAAAAGCTCTTCAAGTAGCCAGAAATGTAGATTTTTCACTTTTGACCTTTTTGGGATTTCGACGCCAAAAATTGGATGGGGGAGAGAAAGGGCCAAAAGCACAAAAAGGGCAAGCAAAGAGGAACAAATCATTTTGGACTTTTGGAGTGTAAAAAGTTGAGCAAAACCTCAGAACCTGAAAGTTTGAAATCCGCCGACGATTGACCATGCTTTGGAAATTCAGACTTGTTGGTATTTCAAAATTTTTAGAGGTCCAAAATGAAAAAGGCCAAAAATGTGAGGAGAATTTTGGGAAACATAAGACAAGCGCGACCCAATATTTTGCCTTTGAGAGGCCAAAAACCTGCGACAAGGGTCGCGACTGAAAAAACTTAACGAGAAAATGAAAAGGAATACAAAGACTGACAAGACAAGAAGGGGCCTCCCCCAGAAGCTCAAGGGTGAAAAACCTCTAAGGAATTGGGGAGAGGCGCACTGGACTGGACAAACACCAAAAATGAAAAACCCTTGACCTAAACAACAAAGAAAGATAATTGAGCAGCGAGAAAGCCTACCTCTCAAGAGCTAGGAGTGGAGGAAGAAGGAAATAGGGGCCGAAGGAAAAGAGAAAGAAACCACAAGGAGTGGGGATGATGAAATTATGAAGAACAAGGAGCATTGAAGATGTGAGAGAGAAATTGCAGAGTTAAGCTCACTTAGGACTTAAGCATTTATATATCTTGAGGATGACATAATCACCTTTTGGTCTTTTGGGGTCTGAAACACCAAAAGGTCCAAAGGTTCGGTCCTTCAGCCTTTTCTATGTTTTTGGAGGCCAAAAACACCAAAAGGGCTAGGCTTCAGCCTTTCATCCATTTCTAAATTTCCAAGGAATCTAGGTCCTCTGAAATGCCAAAAGGGAAAAAAGGCCAAAAAATGCTTGGCTTGGCTCAATAGGCCCTTTTAGGGACCCACAAGCAAGAAATTGGGAAAGGGGGGGACTCAAGAAAACCAAAAGACACAAAAAAGGGGGTCCCCATGGTAAGAGGACCAAAATGGGGTATGTGTTGTGGACCCACAAAAAATAGCCCTAAAAAAAGGAGGAATGACCGAGGCATTTCTTCATCATCAAGACCCTTCTAGGTTGTAACTTTGCATTGGAACAAAAACCAAGAGATGTATGTGTTGATGATCTTTCTATGACTTTAAATTCTCAAGCTTCTACTAGTCTCCTTAGTGTGTGTTCACATGTATTCATTCCTTGACCTTTGATTGGTAACCCAAATGTTCATCATCTACTTCCAACCTTTTCCATGTAGACCAGTGCTTTGCAGAAAAATATTTTCTACCAGTTAGGCATCCATAGCCCCGAAAAA
Source organism: Thuja plicata (assembly GCA_018584345.1). Taxonomy (NCBI): domain Eukaryota; kingdom Viridiplantae; phylum Streptophyta; class Pinopsida; order Cupressales; family Cupressaceae; genus Thuja; species Thuja plicata. The sequence continues at coordinate 1,247,314 of MU223533.1, read as the reverse complement.
GTTTTCCCTTAATCCCAAGTATAACTTTTCTCTACTACCAGCTGGGCTTTCATAGACCCGGTAGAAGTTTTCATAGTCACCCTATTCTATTTTTTTTCTAAGATGTAGCTTTTTCTTGAGAGTTGGCACTTGACCCGAGCACCAGTTCTGCTCACTTCATGAAAATCAAGTATCTTACTGATCTACAGGCTGAATTATTGAGAGAATAAGAAAAGACCAGAGAATCTCTTACAACAATTTAGAGCCAACTTCTACCACACATGGATGGAATGTAGAAATACATAACACATGGTAAGACACTCATTCATGACAACAACTTCTCAGTTGTTTATTTAATGATAGAGTTGTCTACAGAGCTACAAGTTGAATTGCACATCTTGAAGGTGCTATAGGACAATTAGGACAACACTCTATCTCAAATTTTGAAGGGATCACTTTTTGGCATTCCTATCAAAAACAAGGGGGAAATATCATTATATTATAACAAATATAACATATGTACAGTGAATATTTTTAAAAAAAAAAAACACAAAAATAGAGTTAGTTGAACCCGAGCAGCAGAAGTAGTGTCAAAACCCGAGCAGACAGATAGGGGGAGTTTTGACATATCAGATACATAATTCAATGACCAGTGTTTTTGTCACTAATGCCAAAGGGGGAGATTGTATACCTTATGGAAATACATATTGTCAATTAGTGTCAAATCACTTAGTCATTCAGTGTTGCATGAGTATTCAGTGTTGCCTGAGTATACAGTGTCACCCAAGTGTTTAGCATCGCCAGAGTGAGACTTTATCACCTGATTAGTCTTTTGGACCTGAGTGACAGTGTGAATCCAACTTTGCATATATTGTTAAATATAATTTTGTTTATTGCAAGCCGACTTACAAATCTATTTGTTGGATAAAGATATATATTTAAGATAGTTTTTTTAATCCAAAATTATAATGAATATGATTATGTAAAGAAGTATATAAGTAGGAAAAGAATAAGTATGAATGTATGCATAAGGCATGTGAATGGTAGTTTGATTTAACTACAGAAGTATTCAGGACAGCAGAGTCTCATCTATCACATTCAAGTGATCAGTTATATTCAAAAGGATCTTATTCAACAATCACACTTGCACATAGAAAATCATCAACTGGTTCATTCTCATGGGTGGATCAACAAAATCCTTTAACAAGGTGGACCTAACAGTCCTTTCTTTAAATCTCTTAATAGAGTTACGTTAGTTATTATATTGTACAAAATCCTTTAATAAGGTGGACCTAATAGTCCTTTCTATGCTCCTAAAAGGGAAGACCATTAGAAGTGGTCATTGTAAGCTCTAACAAGATAAATTTATACTGCAGTACTAAATCTTGTGGATATCATCCCCACCCCAATTTTACTTTCTTTTGGAAGGTTTCTGGGTAACCAAATATTGTGTTATGTGTTCTGTATGATTCTTTACTTTCAAGTTATATTTATGGAAACAAATAAGTTAATCTAATTGTGGATTAAAAGGATTAAGTTTTATTGGTTCCTATACACCCCCCCTCTCAGTCACTGGGCACATCATATAATTCCAACAATTGGTATCAGAGTGGTGGTTCTCTTATCAGAAGTTTAACAACTTGAGAAAATATCAGAGGATATGGAAACATACAGACAAGAGAAAGCCACTGAGAATGAAAAGATAGAAAAGAGAACAAGAAGTTCTCTCAATCAGAATGTGTGAAGTCATGGAACTAAAGAAAAAAGTAGAAGATGACATAAATAAAGCACAAGAAGACAAAGTACTACTGAGTAGAAGATTAGAGGAAAAATAAAATGAAATCCTACACTTGTCTCTTCAGCAAATTGATTTGGTAAGTCAACTCAACAATGCAACACAAGAAGTTGTCAATCTAAGGATAGAAAATAAAAGACTGCAGAGTGATGTCAATACTGAAAAGCAAACAAATTAAAGTATGATGAATTCACAAACTAGCACAGATCAGGCAACAAAATTTAGACATCATGGACAGACTGGATTAGGTTATATTGAACAAGGTGAATCCTCACAGCAAGGAGCTCAAAGGAACAACAAACCTACATGCAATCATTATGGTAACTTAGGGCATACATCAAATAAATGTTGGAGCAATGGAAAGTCAAAATTTAGTAGTAAATGCTATAGTTGCAACAAACATGGACATAGAGAAAGTGAATGCAAAGAGAAACCTAATTCTGAAGGGAAATGCTACAAATGCAACAAACAAGGTCATAAATCTTCTAAGTGCAGAAGTAATAAGTGGAATCCTGCTGAACAATTAGCCAAGGCAATTTTTGGTTGGGATTACAACACTTGGTACAGATGTTGTCGCTATGGTGAATATGGACACATTGGTGCAAACTGTATGAAGACTCGCTTCAAAAAAAGAGATCCTACTAAGAGATGTTATGTGTGCAAGCAATTCGGTCATCTAAGCAAGAACAATATGAATAGAGAAAAAGTTGATACTGGTTTTGAGAATTAAAAAGCCAAAGTCTCTGAAATTAGAACTCAAATGAGAAAGTAATGGGTAAGGAAATCCTCAGATAATTCAGATCAAACAAATGAAGGATCTAATGACACCCTAAATAGTGAGATGGGTGGATCTATCATTACAGAATAGGAAAGTAAGGAGATGACTGGAATTGTGCAATACAAGCCATCCTACATTAGTTCCAGAAGAGAAATATAGTCCATATCTACATATTAATACATGAGTACATATTATAGTTCAACCCGAGTTAGAATTTTAGTTACACCCGAGTCACTCTAGCTCACCCGAGCTGAGTTGGGCAGTATTGATAATTGGAAAGTTAGTTTCACTCGAGATTTTGAGTGAATCTTGGTGAAATACCTGAGTCACGCTAGCTACAATGTATGGAGCATTTAATGAAATACTCTAAGAGTTGAAAATCTCTAATAAATGAAGGATTGTAAAGAGTATTGCTTACAAAGATTTCAGTTTACAAGTCAATTTAGAGCCCTTATCAGTTCAGTGCAAATTCGTGATTGAAAACAAAGTTTGATCATTTCATCCAAGTAATATGGCATCCACTTCTAGTAGAAAGGTCAAGAAAGGTTCTGAGATTATAGTAAGGAATGCAATTTGTGATTCTCTTATGTTCAAGCTTCATCCAAAAATTGCAGAGGAGATAGACCCAATGGGAGCTCATTCCCTAATTCCTCCAAGAGTGTTACTGGTTAACAACATTCACAACTTCTATCACTGCAACATATAGGAGCTTTCAACTAGTGAGATGAATCAAGAATATGATAAATTATGTACCAACGGGAGTCTGAATCCTAGCCATAAGCACCTCAAAACCAAGGGTTTGACACACATCATGCACATGTCAAGGGATTTCCAAACAAAATGGATGAGATATGCTCTTAGTCGTATCCATGACATGCAACTATGGTTGGATCATCCTATGAAGATCACTAAGAAAATATTTCATGGTGTCACAGGGTTCCCTATGCTAGATAATCCAAAAGCTACCAAAACCCTAACCAAGGATGAACTAGCTGAGTTAACTCTTGCCGAGTGGGATGGCAGTGGCATGAGACTTAATAGAGTAACTGATATGGAGATGAAATTTGGCATTCATGTCATAGCCCACAAGATATATAGCTTGAGAAGACCCAACAATGTTGTGTACAAAGCTATTGACCTAGCATACAAAGTAGTAAAGAATAATTTGGTATTCAACCTAGCAGAATTACAACTCACTTGGTTGAGAAAGGAACAACAGCATGGAAGAAGGATAAACCAATTATCCATCAAATTAATGAATTCATAGCTGAGTTAGGAGATAAATTTGATAGCATTATGGATGGATACTTTGAGATTTTCAAACAAAAGATGTAGAGTAGATATAGAATTCCCAAATAACTAGTTGAGAAGTACAAAGATGAAATCTATTTTCTACTTGATTGTGATAATTTTTATATACAACTAGTAAAGCCTAGGGTTGCATGGGTAAAACCCCTCCCATATGAAGTTAACAATAATGACACAAAAGATATCATAGAGGCTCTTGTGAATGAACCTGTCAATCCAAAGGAACCTTACTTTGGAACATATGAGGAAGAAAAGAGCAGGATATCTTTGGAGATTGAGATTCCTAAGATATTGACAAGAGGAAGGAAGAGACTTGATACATTCAAGAAGAAGTATGGCAAGACCTCTAAATCTCCTATCATCTCTGAGAGTAAAGAGGACACAGTTAAAATAGAGGATACAGTTAAGATAGAGAATTTTGTATCCGAAAAGGAAGAAATTGATATTAAACCTCCACAAAAGAAGAGGAAGACAACACCTAAATAGAAAAAGTCAAAAGGCACTACTCCTATTGTCACCTTGAGGAGATCAAGGAGAAAAATTATACTAAGTGATGATGAGGATGATGATGAAGAAGATAATACTATGGTCTTCACTAAAATAATACCCACACTTGATCAAAAGATTAAAGACCTTAAATAAGGAAGAGCCATGAGTTCTTTCAAGTCACTGAATTATGCTTCTAGGTTAAAAAGAAGAAAAGAAGAAGATTGAGCTAGAAGTGGTGGAGAAGATGGCAAAGTGGAAATATGACCCTTCTAAGTTGAAGAGTTATATGACTAAAGACCTATTTAAGGTAGTATATATTCCCTAGAAGAATGCAGTACAAATTGAAAAAGATATAAGGGAACCGACAATGAAGCAGGTCATGCCTGCAATGAAAGGCAAAGAATTAAAAGGGGCCTTGAGAAAATATGAGAATAACCACACCCCCAGATTCAGTGCATTCCAAATATTGAACAAGAACATAAAAGATGTAGCTCAGCGTGCCACATTAGTGTGGAAATCAATATTTGAGATAACATAAGGCAATGAGAAGGAAGAAGTACCAAGTAGAGACCTTTCAACATAGCAAAATGATGATACACTACCTGAGGTATAGACTATTGAAGAGTTCAACACAGAGTAGATTGTAGTTGAGATAATGGCATCATTACCCCAATCTCCTATACAGAATATAGTACCTCTGAGAAAAGACAAGGTTGCAGAATCCACATCTGAATAAACAAAGACCGGGCAACAGGCTCCTCTTACTACAGAGACATGCACACCTAAGTCACAGAAAGGCCAGGTAGATATTTCTACTGCTAATATTGATTCATCAGTAAATTGTGATCCAATAATTGGTACTGTAAAGGTCAATGACCTAACTAGATTGAATACTGAAGCAAAGGATGAGGTAGGTAAAGGTAAGGAAATTTTTCCTTCACCGAGTCCTAAGACAAAAGCAGTAATTACTAATGAGATAGATCTAGATAAATAAATTTTGATTCCTAATTTGGATCTATCCAGCCTATCTATAGAGAAAATGGATATTTTGGGAGAATTATGGAAGAAAAGAGCTACACACCAAAAGCTTTGAAAGGAAAGACAAAGGAATAAAGTACTTGAAGATGACAAAGGCATATTTGTAGATGCATTGGAGATTGAAGTCAATGAGATTGACTAAATAATGGACCAACTTGTTGACATTGTCCATGAGTTCAACACAGATATGAATGGTCAGGAGAAGTTACTTGAGAAGATAGCGAAGAAATTTGAGAACAAGGTTCTAAAAAACATTGCAAAGAAGATTGTAATTGACCAGGTACAGATTACAAAGATCATTAGCACTCTAGAAACCACTATGAAAAATGTGGTAGCACTATTTGTAAAGTTGAGTGACTCCTCTAACTTTACTATGTAAATAAAGAATAAGTTAGTAAAGATCGATGCAGACATGAAGGAAAGTGCAAGGTAGTTAGCACTTGACCCAAGCACCAGTTCTGCTCACTTCATGAAAATAAAACATCTTACTAATCAACTGGCTGAATTATTGAGAGCAGAAGCAAGGACTAGAGAATCTCTTACAACAATCTAGAGCCAACTTCTACCACACATGGATGGAATGCATAAATGCATAACACATGCTAAGACACTCATTCATGAAAACAACTTCTCAGTTTCTGAGCTAATGATAGAGTTGTCTATAGAGCTACAAGTTGAATTGCACATCTTGAAGGTGCTACAGGACAATTGGGACAACACTCTATCTCAAATTTTGAAGGTACATAGTGATTTCCTATCCTACTTTTAGATAATATTGTATATATCACTTTTTGGCATTCATGTCAAAAACAAGGGGGAAATATCATTATATTGTAATAAAGATAACATATGTACAGTGAATTTTTTTTTTTTGAAAAACATAAAACCTGAGTCAGTTGGACCTAAGCAGTAGAAGTAGTGTCAAAACCTGAGTAGACAGATAGGGGGAGTTTTGACATGTCAGATACAGAATTCAATGATAAGAGTTTTTGTCACTAATGCCAAAGAGGGAGATTGTAAACCTTATGGCAAGAAATATTGTTAATTAGTGTCAAAACACTTAGTCATTCAGTGTTGCCCGAGTATTTAGTGTAGCTTGAGTATATAGTGTCACCCAAGTGTTCAGCATTAGCTGAGTGACAGTTTATCACCCAAGTAGTCTTTTGGACCCAAGTGACAGTTTGAAGCCGACTTTGCATATATTGTTAAATATAATTTTGTTTATTGCAAGCTAACTTACAAAGCTATTTGTTAGATAAATATATATATGTAAGATAGTTTGTTTTATCCAAAATGATAATGAATATGATTATGTAAAGAATTTTATGAGTAAGAAAAGAATAAGTATGAATGTATGCATAAGGCATGTGAATGGAAGTTTGATTTAAGTGCAGAAGTATTCAGGACAACAAAGTCTCATCTATCACATTCAGGTGATCAGTTATATTCAAAAGGATCTTATTCAGTAATCACAATTGCACATAGCAGATCATCAACTGGTTCATTCTCACAGGTGGATCAAAAAAATCCTTTAACAAGGTGGACCTAAGAGTCCTTTCTTTAAATCTCTTAACAGAGTTGCATTGCTTATTGTATTATACAAAATCCTTTAACAAGGTGGACCTAACAGTCCTTTCTATGCTCCTAACATGGTAGACCATTAGAAGTGGTCATTGTTAGCTCTAACAGGATAAATTTATACCACACTACTAAATCTTGTGGGTTTCATCCCCACCCCAGTTTTACTTTCTTTTGGAAGGTTTCTGGGTAACCAAATATTGTGTTATGTGTTATGTATGATTCTTTAATTTCAAGTAATATGCATGCAAACTAATAAGTTAATCTAATTTTAGATTAAAAGGATTAATTTTTATTGGTTCCTAATTCACCCCCCCCCTCTCAGTCACTAGGAACATCATATAATTCCAATAGTATTCTTTGAAGAGTTATGATATATGATAAGGGCCTATCCATAATTTCTAGAATTTGGTGTGGTTGCCCGACTTTTCTTTCACCTTATGCCACATGAGAACATGATCATAGATCCTAAAGGCTTTAATGGTGGCTCTCTTATTGAATCACCACTTGATTATGGCCCATTAATTTATCACATGCTCCAGGGAAAAGGTTCTCTTCTCCTCCATATTGAGGAGGTTCATAAGTTTAACTTGTACTCGATCTTCACCTCCCACGTATTGGTCCATAAATATCAAGATTAGGATTTTCAAGTTCATAGGGAAGACTTGTTGCAAGCCATAAACCAATTGGTATGGGGATGGCCCTAAAGCATTCTTGATCCTCACCTGATTGTTCCATAGGGAATATTTAAGTCATGTGTACTAATCCTAGGGATTGTCGTCTAGGAGATGTTTGGTTACTGTTGTCAAGTTCTTGTTGGTAGAATCTGCTACTCTGTTGCCTTGTGGATTATAATTGGAGGATAATTTGAGGATTACCTAGTTCTCAAAGGCCCATTGTGTGAGCAAGGCGGATGAGAAAGAAGGAGCATTTTCACATACCAGATAAAATGACATTCTAAACTTGGTTATGATGCGCTCCTCTAGGAACTTGGTCACTACTTTTGTGGTGTAATTCTTCAATTCTTGGGCCTCCATCCAATATGTGATGTAATCAGTAGCTTATAGAATAAACTTGTGTCCTGTAGATGAAGGGGGGTTAATCACTCCAACAAAATCTAATCCCCATTGGGTGAACAGGTGTACCTCATATACTGGCTGCAAGGGAATTGCCATATTTCTCTCCCGATTTGCACTTGTTTGGAAAGTGTGGCATGACCTTATGTGTTCTCCAATGTCTTTGAATAATTTTGGCCAAAAACAGCCACCCTCATGATTTGGTGAGCGTTCGCCTTGGCTGAACTGTGCCCTGTCCCGTATTTGTCACAAAAATCTTCTAGGACTTTTTTTTCTTCCAGCCTATCCAGACACCTCAGGTACAAACCTTCATAATTACATTTATACAACTAGCAATTTTTTAGCATGTAGGAGCTACTTTTTATTTTCAAGGCCCTTTATTGCAAACCATTCATCCCCTCTAGGCAGAAATTCTATAGTAGGTAGTAAATAATGTCTTGGTACCATATATCAGTGATTACACCTTGATCAGTGTAAGTTTGACATGCTAGACCTTCTTCCACTTTAGAGATCATTTTTTTCAAGCCTTGACCCCTTACTAGTTTCATTGGCTTAATTTCTAGGTCAAACTCTTGTAGGATTTCCATCCATTTCCCTCTTTTCTCCCCAAACTCATTCTGCATCAACAGAGACTTCACAGCTGCGTCAGTGACTATCCTAAAGACTTTTCTCCTCAAGATGTAGTGTCAGAAGTTCTTCACTACTATGATGAGATCAAAAGACTATTTGTCCAAGTTTGGGTATCTGATCTCAACATCCTTAAAGGGGAAACTCATGAATTCTATGGGTCTCTCATCCTCACTGTCTTTCTTTTGAGTGAGGATACCTACACATGAGTGTTCTGATGAAAAAGAGTATACTTTGAAAGGAAAGGTGTAGTCAAGGATGACGAGGACAAGGACTGTAAAAATTGCACTCTTGATCTCCTCAAAATATTTCTTTACTAGGATAGTCCATTCAATCTTGGAATCCTTCTTGAGCATGTCATTTAAGGGTTTGACTATTTTTGTGAATCTATTGATGAACTTCCTCACGAAGTTGATCTTCCCAAAGAAAACTTTCAGCTCCTTGTGGCTATGAGGAGGTGTCAATTTTAGAATGGCTTCCACCCTTTCAAGGTCTATGACTATCCCATCTTCTGAAATGATGTGTCCCAATAGATTGCCTTCAATTACCCCAAACACTCATTTCTTAGGATTGAGAGAAATCCCAAATTTCCTGCATCTTTGAAGGCACTTCCTAAGATTATTTATGTGGTCTACTCTTTACTTTGAGAAGAATGTGAGATCATCCATGTAAATGATAATACATTTCCCAACCAACCCCTTAAAATCTATGTCCATTTCCTTGTGGAAAGTGGCCCTAACATTAATTAGACTGAAGGACATCCATCGGTTAGTGAAGGTTCCCCATTTGGTTGTTTATGTTGTTTTTAGTCGGTCCTCTTCCTATACCATTAATTGATTGTAGCCAGAGTAACCATTTAGGAAGGACATCATCTAGGACCTATTGACTATCTACAACACTTCTTCAAGAGATGGGAGTGGGTAGTTATCTTTTTGAGAGGCCTTTTTCAGGTTTTGGAAGTCCATGCACAGTCAGATCTCACCAATTTTATTTCATATGGGTACCAAGTTGGACACCCATGGAGAGTATCGTATGTAGAAAATGATTCTGTCATCTAGTAGTTTCTAAACTTCCTTTTGTATCAAGGCTCCATAATGGGGTTGATGGGTTGTTGACATTGGCGGAATGGTTTAGAATCTGGCTTTAGTATGATATTGTGAACGATGACTGAAGTGTAATATGTTTTTAGTTCTTCATATCTCAAAGCTATGACATCTTGATATTCTATGAGGAGGTGGACCAGCTCATCTTTCTTCTCTTTGGTACATACTTTCCCAATGTGAACTTCTCTCAGCTCATCTTCGGTGCCAAGGTTATAGGATTCATACTCTTTACCATTGGGTGGTATGTCTGGACATCTTTTCATGGTGGTCCCATCACTGTCAAAAATCCTCTCTAATTCCACCATTCCTTTAGGTATGGAATTGGTTCTTAGGTTTATGATGCCTTGATCATCAAGTTATTCCATGCTAACTTCCTCCTCCACCTCTTCTTTCTCTTCATCTATGATTTGTTTCTCAAACACTCCTATGCACATGATGAACTCCAGGATGTGTTGGTCAACTTGGAAGACTTGGAAATTGGTGATGTTATCTAGGATGGTTGGGGCTGCCACAAGTTCAACTAAGAACTTTTTTAGCTTATACTTCTCCATCAGATGTAGAGAACTAGCAGATACGGCTAGGGCATAGGCCACCACATTCTTCCTTCATGGGATGGCTTTGATGTTAAATTCTTCAAAGTCATTAATCAAGTCCCATACCCTATTTTGGTAGGATAAAAGCCTCTTATCATTGCGAGAATACTAACTTTTTATGTTCTTTATGACCAATTGTGTATCTCCTTCCACCGTTAAGGATTTTATTCCTTTCTTGTGGGCCAGGAGGAGCCCAAAGACCAATGCTTCATACTCTGCAACATTGTTAGTGGACTGAAATTGTAATCTGTATGCAACATAAAAAGACTTACCTCTCATATTTAGGAGTTCGATCCCTGCTCCTACTCCTTGTTTTCATTTGGATCCATCAAAGCGTAATTTCCATATCTGGCATGACTTTATGGGTTTTGAGCCATCCAAAACCATTTTAGGGAATCCCTTTGTTCAAGGTTGTTGCTTCTTTTCTCCATCACTACCTGAGGAAGTTGACTCTCATTTTTTCATCTCTTGGTCACTTTTGGGGCTAGAGGATTTGGTATTTTCACCTTATTTATCTTCTTATGCTTCTCTATATGGCGGACATGCTCCATCATCTGAAGTGCTCCAGTCACTAAGCAAGTTCAATGTAGGACTTTGGGTGTCAATATCTGACCCACTGTCATGACTTTTGGTCGGGGCATCTATGTCGACTAAGTTATTTGTTCTGACCATAGAGTCACCTTTTCTTTCCATCTCAATGGTCTCCTTTCCCACTTCAAGTTCCCTTAGGCTTTTGACTGGTAGAGAAATTTGGGTCAGCACTCAAGACAGTGCACCTTGGCAATTGAAGCACGTGAATTCTGAGTGACTCTCTTGATGTAACCGACAGTACCCTAGCAATAGAAGGATGTTAGGGTCCACATCCTTCCCTAGGTGTTGCATGCTTGTTGTTATACTATCAATGAAGCCTTGAAAGATGTCTTCATGGATGTTGGGTTCTAGTAGGCCTTGCACCAAACTATGTCTTTGTTCCTCAACTTCCATGATTTGGAACATGAAAATGTCATCCATCCAATAGGTGCCTAGATCGATCTGTGTGAACATAACTTCATTAGTAGCATTATACTCAATGATCATTGTAGACACCTAAATTTGATTAAATATATTTAATTAAATTTAGTGTCTTCCTAGAACATTATTAATCAAATAATTATATGTTATTTGATTAATTTATGCTATCCCCTAGCTCAATTAATTCAATTAATTAGCTATAGTCTAATTAATTCAATTAATTAGCTATAGTCTAATTAATTATTAAATAACAACCCATACTTTGATAATTAATTAAATCCCCTTTCGACTATTAAGTTGAATAAATATATTTATTTATTTTACTTAATTCATAAATTCCCCTTTATCCCACTTGTGATTAAATAAATCCTATTTAATCTATTTGAGCACGTGGATCCTAAATTTAACCCCTAAACTAACCATTTTCAACCACCTAACCCAAAGTTCAAACTCAACCCAATCCATTCACACATAATAATCCCTCCTCATTAGCTAATTGACCCCACTTAACTAATTAATCCCTCCATTCATTCTCTCTCCTCCCATCACATCCTCCTAATCCTCCCACTTTCCCTCTTAACCTAAGCCTAATCACTCCCTAAGCATGTGCAAAATCCTAATCCAAGGATTAAGAACCCAAACCCAACCCCAAAGTCAAATTCTTGTGACATCACTCAAATCCCCATCCATACCTCATAAAGTCTTCCTTAAATGCTCTTACACTTCTATTACACACTCCATCCATCTCTTACATATTTGTCTCCTCTCACATCTCCCAAAATGTCACATTCCCCCATTCTTCCAAACCTCTCTCCTTGTGACACTTGTCACAATGAGAGCCATTTGAGAAAGCACAATCCATGTGCTCTCTCTCAAATGAATGTCAACCCTTCCTCAAGTTTGCATCTTGGCCATCCATTTCTCCTTCCATTTGCCTATAAATTGAACCTCATTTCCTTCACAAATCATCCACCATCAGAGTATTGTTATCATGTCAATTTGAGAATCAAAAAGCATCCAACATAGCCTTATAATGCCAAAATCTTCCCAAAGCCAATCTCTTTGAATCTTGAGCACCAACATTTGAGCACACATCCAATCTTCGACAAATCCACACATCAAGGAGGCTTCATAGCTTAAGAAGGTTTGCATATTCTTAGGCTCTTTTGGTATTTTGTGTCTTCTTTTGTCTAATCTAGATGTTTGTTTGAGTAGTGTTGTTGAATGTTTTATTAACTTATTGCATTCCTAGTTTACTCACTATTTTCACTCATACAATCATCCTTTTCAACTTAGGCTTTGCATTGATCTTGATTTGGTTTTTCAACCCCTTCCATGGTAACCATAGTTGCATAAAATCCTTGGACAACCATCCTCTCAAGAATTTTTTCCATTCTCTACTTAGTAACATTCTATAAGTATCAGGAATATCCACCATGTGCAAATCGATGTACTCTTGTATCCTGGGATCAAAAACTAGTTGGATGTGTACTTCCTTAAGAACACCAATCACCTTGACCTCTATCTTGTCAAGTTGGATCACCACTCTATTTGTGGTTTTTGGAACCATTCCCAGTTTCTGATAGACAGATAGTGGCATGGCGTTGTAAGACTCTCTAGAATTAATCAGGAAATTGTGTAGGTTCTTCCCAAATATCCACAGACTGAGTAGGAACTGTGGTACCTCTATCTTGTCTTTCAACATTTCTGAAAAAGATATAGAAGTGTTAACATTAGAGGTAGTCTTGGTGTTTCTATTTGTTCCTCCTTGTTTTGAATGGTCCAAGGATTTCAAGAGGGCTTCTCTCTGAGAAGGGAAACCTTGGAGCGTCTCGAACATTGATATGTTATCCTTGGTTTTCTTTGGCTCTTCAATTGCATTGTATTTGTAATTTGACCATGTCAGGCTCCTATAACTAGTGAACGTGTTTGGTGGGGATGAGATAGGAGCATTCGGTCCTCTTGGTGGCATGGGATTATTTCTCACTCATGGATCAAATGGAGATGGTTATTTACTCGAAGGTATACCATTGGTCATGGGTTCCTTTCAAGTTCATAGATTGTAGGATTTTTGGTGATCATTCTGAAAGGCATGAACTTCTGAGTATTCAGAATCATTCTCCCTTTGGAATGGGAAGATGAACTCTTCTTCTCCTGAACAAGGGTGTAAATTTTATCCATTTCTGGATTCATAGGAATCAAACATCATGGTGTTGAATTGAATGGATGGTTCCTCTAGATCCTGGGGATACTGATTATGGGAGTTTATTCCATATCCATTGTTACCTTGGCATAGATTTGAAGCCCCAACAAAATTAGCCTCTGTAGCCTCATAAGTGTTAGCATTATCCTCCGATATACTACCATTTTTGGGCTAGGTGTTCCATGGTCTACTCGGTCTCTGCTGCCCAAATGACTTATCCTGTGTATTGTTATTATTGTTGTAAGTGTTAAAATTTTGATTCTGATTTTGGGGATAAGGATTTGGACCAGCTGGTGCTTGCTGGTATCCACTTTGGTTTTGGGAAGGATTTAACTTCATCTGAGTAAGCTCATTTGTGATTTGGGACAAGGTATTCATTACAACATCCAATTCAGAGGCTAAGTGGGTATCTGGTTTAGCTTGGTGCACAACCCTCTGTTCTATAAATGTTGTTTTATGAGCCTCGTAACTAGGATAAGTGATGGATGGTGGTGTAGACGTTTAAAATCATCCTTATATTAATTTAATTAATATTCCTTTAGCATTATAAGTAATTTTAATTAATTAATTATATTTGTTATGCTATTCTATTTTATTTAATTAAATGTAATTCACTTTCCTTAGTATTTAAATTTAATTTAAATACTACCCCCTTTAATGTATTAAATTTTATTTATATACATTATCCCTCATTAATCCCCTTTAAATAAATTTTAATTTATTTATTCCTCCATATGACTTAAATTATACTAAACCAAATTAATCTAAATTTTAAATTTGGATTAAGCTAATTTGAACCTAGATCCTACCCTACCTCACATCACTCTCACTAAATAGACCTACTCACTAATTAACTAAGGTTAATTAGGCTAATTTCTTGATTCCTACAACAATTAGTCCTAATTATTTGCTCACAAATGTGTGAGAAAATTTCCAAAAATTATTTTTTCTAAATAATCCTTATTTGGTGCCAACAAGGTTTCTTACACCCATGATGATACCTTCTTACACTTTCTAAAAGTGTTCTATTGGCCCAAATCTCTTACACCTCTTACAAGATCCTTCACATATGTACTTTAAATACACTTTGTCCCATCACATCCAAAGTTGCTCACACATGTGTGAGCAAAGTTGTCCTCTTGCATGGCTTATGTGTCCCTCATGTGGCACCTATGTGGATGCCATATGAGCTCCACCTCATCCAAGACCTCTCTCTCCTCTAAAAAATCTATAAGTAGAGGTCATTGTCAAGAGCAAATCATCTCTCATTTATGCATTGTTATCATGCTAGTTTAGTGCTAGAGCTTTTTAGTGCATTTTCATGTTTATGTTTCTTAAGAAATCTAGAAATCACATCTTAGGAATAATGGTGAATGAATCTAGTTCTTAGTTTCATTTTTATCTTGCACAACATATTAGCATAGTTTGTATTTTCATTCTCATACTTTTGATGAATGGCTTGAGACAAGTTCCTCATACTTGTTCTTGAGCGTTTTCATTGTTTCACTAGCTTGCATTATAATTTCTATCAATCAAATCTAGTGGGATTATGATATTTTTTTGGGAGAGCACACACACAATTCTCTAAGAGTAAATCAACAAAGCTTGGGTGCACTTGTTTGGCTCATCGGAGGTTGTGATGGATCTCTTGTTGTTTTTATGTAGTATGCTTCTTAGACATGTTTAATGTAGCTTATTGATTATATATCTCTAATGTTTGCATGTCTGAGTGTGCACCCAACAAGTTAGATTCCAACATATACATTTTGGCACACACGGTGGGACCCACGTCCCAAATTTTCTAACATTTTTTTGCATAATTTCTGTGGTTCTAGAAATTTTCACGCAGACCCATCTCCATTGTGGAGTTTTCATTTCCATAGATCACCGTCTGTGCTTCCTGGCCGTCTGCGCCTATAAATCACCATCTCCGCCTGTTGTAAAATAGATCTTTAGTAACTTGGTTTAAACTATTTTTTATCAGATTTTAAGTTTTTAACTCTCGGGTTTTTGACAAAGTAATGTTTTTTAAGGGTTAAATGTTGTTAAAACTGATAAAAAAGTTAATATTTATGCACTCTAAGTCTATTTTACAATAAAAATTGACTGTGTTTATTTGGCCATCTGTGCAGGTGCTTCGTCGTTTCCGCAAATCACCATCTGTGCAGATCACCGTCTGCAATACTTGGTCATCTACGCATTTTCCTAGGTTTTAATGGTTTTTTACAACGTTTCATATCTGAGACTTCAAGACTAATAATAGTTTTCATGCAGGTTTCCTTTGATTTCTAACAAATTTTGAGAACTGAGCTTGTATGTCTAAACATTAGTCTTTTGAATGAATTTTGCTTAAAGGTAAATTTACCACATCCAATCTTCAATGACTTAAGGGAATGAACTTCACACATCTTGAATGACATGAGGCAAATAAACACACTTTTCCAAGCTTTCTTTTTGCTGTGTGGAAAACAAATTGAACTTGTATGATTAACCATACTATTATGTATTTTGTTTAGATAGAAAACACATAGTTGCTCTAATTAAGTTTAATTTGGAATGAATTCTTCTTTGTTTGAAGAATTTTTTTCAACACTTCTTTCAAGATATTTTGTCATTTAGATTAAATCCCTTAAAATATAAGTGATGTTATGATTAAGTTATAGCCATATCCTCTCCCCTTGCCTTCGTGGATCTTGGGTGAAGAGAAATCTTAGATTAATCAAGCTTCTAGAGAGGCCTATCTAGAGGGTACACTTCCCCTTTAGAGGATGACCTCAAACCGGTAATCCCTTTGGCTGGTATAGAAATAAAGTGCAACCCAAAAGTCCTCTTTATCCCTTCAAGCTTAGGTAGGTCGTGTTCAATGGTAGTCCATACTGAGTGAATATCCTCATCATATTTGCATGGTTCAACTAGAGACTTAAGTGTCTCACATCGTATAAACTGACTACGGGGATGCCATGAAATCTTACTAGAAACTATAACTTAGTAGCCTACCAGATTCACCTCCAAATGGTGAATTATTGTAGTGCAAGGGGAGAGAAGATTCTCCCCCAAGATTCCCATCATACATGTCCTAGGGTATTATGTTGCGAAAGAGATCTTCATAGCACGGAAACAATACTTGGCAAAAGGCAAAAACATAGGTGCCTTTCTGGGGGTGACACTATTGTGTGAGCTAAAGGACTACCAAGCAATGGACCTATAATATTTCATGCGAAGCCAATTTCCTAAGGTAGCTACTGTTTGAATTGTCTTCATTGTGATAGACCAAGTAAAAACATAAGTGGCTTGAAAGAGTCACTCGAACATAGACAAATGAGATCTTTCCATTTGAATCAAATTTTCCCAATGTCACATTTTCTTGTATCCCTCAAGGTTGCTTTGTCCCTTGTTGGATTGTTTTGAGATGTGTGTCTATTATTTTTCTAGTTTGAATGTGCTGAAATCAGTTCTTTCCATCGAACAAACTTTTCCAAAATCAGACTGAAGATCAAAATTTGCCCAGAATTTCAAAACACTATCTTAGCAATAGTTGGTTGTCTCCACTCTGGATCTGCCATCTGCGCAGATTATTGTCTACATAGATCATCGGCTATGTTTGAGATCACCGTCTCTGCTTGAAAATAGTGAGCTTCCAAATCTATTGAGACATTCAAAAATTTGACCTTTTGTAGGACCCCAAAATATTTTGCACTAGATCATTCAGTCATTCAGCCAAAATCTGATTTTTCATATGACATGACCAATTTCAAGAAACATAAGAAGGTTAAGCTTCCAACACCTCTATTCTATAAAGATCAGAAGAAAACCACTCGTAAATCTAAGGAATATCAGCATATTACCACATCTATCAGACAAGAGATTGAGCATCAAGAGAAAATTGATAAAATCCTTTACAACAACAAAGTTTGCAACTTCATGGCTAAATATTCTATCAACAGTGCTTTTGTCACCATTGAACAATACGACTAGATAACCTCTTGCTTCTAGGATCAATTCTTCCACTCTTCCATCATCATTCTTTCTCCTCTTGGAGCATTAGATCAAATCATCATGTCAAATCAATCCTTTTAGGTTGCAAGACCTTAATCAGAGTATTGCAAACCTTCATCCTCAAACAAACACAAAATTGCTTGTAGACCATCAGTCCTTCTCAAGTAATTTAAATCCCTTAGTTTTGTCCCATTTTGCTTGAGATCACAAGTCCATCTTTAAGTAGAACAGGTGTTGCTTTAAATCCTTTTTTGTTTGTATCATCATAAGGTTTTTTCATGCTTAGGTTTTATTCCCAAAACCTTTAAATCAATTGATCAATCCTCAATCCAATCAACCAATCAATCAATATTTAATCAAGAATCAATCAATCCAATTAAATCCAATCAAATCTAGAATCAAGATCTTTGCTCCATTTCATTTCCTACAACTTCTTGTCTTCCATTCTTCTAAATCCACCATTGTATGGTAGTCACTCGATCCCAAGCTAGAAAAATGAGTCGAGAAACATTTAACACTATTACCCATGAGGAGAATCCTTTTGCCACTCAATATTTTCAAGGAACTGGAGTACAAGCTGAGGAAAATCTTGAAGAAACTGAACTAGTGGACCAAGAGGAAAGACCCACCCAAGTGATGGACTTCCTTAGTAATCCATACAACTTAGAAATGGTTGAGAAGGCCATTATGCACAACAGTGCTAAAATATTCTTGAATCTTGTTCATAATGGTGTCACGGTGCCTGTTGACTTTGATGAAACACTCCTTACTTGAAATGTCACCAAAGCCAATGTTGCCACTACTGCAGCCATGGCTTCTACTTCCAATGATACATCATCACGTGACACTGGTAAAGGACCTATTAGTGAACCATCCACATCAGTACCCATGTTAGTACCTATGTCAACAACCGCATCAATACCTCAATTAACTCCAGAACAAATTCAACAAATCCTAAGCGCTTTTCCAAACAATACTACTCATAATAGCACTCAAATGATGATGACTCAAGGAGAAAGCGCTAATTTCAACAACATAGGGTAGATTTCTGTCCCCCTGCCTGCATCTCTATTTCAAACAACAGGGATGAAAACATCTGTAACCAATACATCTTGAGCCTATCAATATATACCACCTCCTAATGTTGGTATGACCTCTATAGGGTTTTTAGCTGCATAATTTGGAGGAGGCAGAGGTTATGTACCACCGTTTATTCCCCAGAATACTCCAGATTTTACCCAACAATTCAATGAGCTCAAAAGCATTGTACAAAGCTTACAAAATAAAGGCAAGAAGGAGTTTTCTTTTGAAGAAATTTGTCCCTATCCATTTGAAAATTCCAACACCATGCAACCATTCCCACCAAACTTTGAGATGCCTAAATTTGAGAAATACAAAGGTGAAACATGTCCTCTACAACATCTCAAAGAGTTTTACATTGCATGTCAAGAAGTTGCCTATAATGAGAATTACTTAAAAAGACTCTTCACTAGGAGTCTTGGAGGCGCAGCTTTAGAATGGTTCATGGCCCTTCGTTATGGGTCAATCTCTACTTTCTCTAATCTTGTAGAGAAATTTGTTGGGAAATATTCATATAACATTGAGCATCAAGCAAAACTCAGTGATTTGTGCAATACTAAACAAAAGAATGGAGAAACCTTTGCTAGTTTCTTGCAACAATGGAGACATATTGAAAATTGCATGCCATGGAAAATACCTAATAGTCACTTAATTGACATCTTCACAAAGAATTTAATCTCTGAGATTTCTTTCCAAATGAAGATGGCTTCACCTGACACCTTTGCATCCCTTGTCAAGAAGGGAAAAGACATTGAAGATGGCCTCTTGCAAAGAGGTAGCATCAAACATTATACTCCCTCCAGCAATGATAAACTAAAATTTTGGAGTAAAAAAAAAGGAGTTGTCAATGATGGAGTGACTGATGCCAAACATGTTCAAAATGTTCAAGCATCCAACAATAACAATCAAAACAATCACAATAAAAATAAAAATAGCAACAAAAATCAAAATCAAAATCAAAATTAGAATAATCAGAACAATAATCAGAATCACAATCAGAACAACAATCAACAACCGTGCAATCAATCATTCATGTTTCCTCGTAAAAATTACAAAAACCATAATAACAACAATCGACAATGGCGACAATTCACAGCTTTGGCAGAACCTCTAGATGTGATCTTTAAGCAACTTGCGGATCAAGGAATGATCATTTATCCAAATACTCGACCATTTGATGAGAACCAACCTAAACTTGTTTGGTATAGAGATAATGAATATTGTGATTATCATTGCATTAAGGGACATGATACCAAGAAATGCATGAAGCTTAGACACTTTGTGCAAGATCTCATTGAGGATGGGAAAATTGAAAATAAAGGTCAGAATGCATCCTCATCTAATGTGAAACTCAAAGTCTACAATCAGCCCTTCCCACCTCACAATCAAAACAATGCATCAAACACAATCCTATATGACTATTCTACCAATACTATCACAACCCATGATCGAACATGTGGAAGTTTAAGTTAAAATGATATCTTTGGGTTTGACTCTCTTTGTGTCCACGTTGAAGAAACTAACATGCATGTTAATACCATTATCCTCAAAGCTGTTGATTGTAATGCTACCACACGCAAGCCCAGAGTCACTGTCCAAGCTACTGATAAACCTTCTACATCTATAAATACACTAGCTGCACCGTCTACCATTGATCGGGCTACCTCACACTATGACCTTTTGGCTCAGTTAGGGAAGATGCCTACACAAATATCCATTCTAGAGCTCCTTATAACCTCACCAATTCATAGATAAATACTTGATAAAGCTCTAAATAAATCTTGTGTCCTTCAGAACATCAACATTGTGCAATTCCAAGCTATGAAAGGGAACTTAGTTGCACAAGAACATCTTGTCTTCACCGATAAGGACTTCCGTGGTCCTGACCTGCATCATAATAAATCCCTCCATATAGAAGGAAAAATCCAATCCACAAGAATAAAATGAATCCTTATAGATGTTGGATCTAGCTTGAATTTGTGCACATTGAAAATGATTCGTAATATCGGTCTTTTTGAGGGCCTCATTGATGCAGACAAATGAATCAAAATAAAGGCCTATGATGATTGAGAACAAGAAAGCAAGGGTTTGATCACACTACCCTTACAAGTGGGCCTGACCTTGATTGAAACTATTTTCCATGTGCTGGATCTAGATCTACCTTATAATATCTTGCTGGGACAACCATGGATACACGCTATCAAAGGTGTACCCTCTACTTATCATCAATGTCTAAAATTCCCACATCACGATAGAGAAATCACAATTCCTGGAGATCCTGAGCCCTTTCAATACTGCAAAAGACTGGAAGTCAAACAATATAACTATTGTCCATTGAATGAGTTTGGCCGATATTCTAATCAAGAAACCCCTGTTTCAAACACTCCATCAGTCCCAGAAAAGACATCAGAGACACCAGTTGAGAAATCCAAAGGAAAGGAAAAAGTTACTAAAGACAAGGTTACTGAAGACAAACCCTCCTCATCTGAAGCAAAGGCCACTTTTATAGATCAAGGCATGGGAGAGTATAAATTTGAAAGTGCTCTATGTATTGGGCAACTCCCTTTGTCTCCAAATTCTTATGGAAGACCATCACCATTACCCCCTTCTAAAGACAAAGCACTTATGTTCTGCAAATCAACTATTTTTGAACATTGGGGGTCCCTATAAGATGAACACATGGAATATAATGTCCTTGATTGGCTCTATAGTGATGAAGAAGAACAACCTATAATTTTCCCCAAAGTATCCTAAGGTTACTCCCATTGTCGAAAGCATGGGATATCATGGTACTAGCCTTGGAGCTAATGAAATAGGTAAGAATAAGATCATAATAGCTAATGGCTATCCTAAAGGACATGGATTGGGTTCCATAGAGACCGAGACCAACTTTGCTAAGGATTATTGTCTAGCTGCCTCAGATTCAGACACTGAGGAAGAGTTCTTCAAAATTCCTTTCCACTATGTTGAAGATGACTTAAACCAAAATCACCATGTCTTCACTATCACCTAAGTTGACCTTTCATCCCCCCGTCTACCCCTCACAAACCTTGAATTAATTGACTAGGATCAGCAAGACTCATCACCAGCTTTGAACGTTTTTGATTCGGATGAGGTAGTTTTATCCCTCTTGGGACTTAAGAATCTCTGAGAGTACAAACATCAGATCAACTATTGTGAACAAGCCTACTTTGGTAGCCAAGTCAAATCTCTCAGTCACAAAAATGAAAAAGAAAATTAAAATTAAAAAAAATGAAAATACATCCTCTGGTGAAAACCTCTCGCAGGCACCTTTGGATGAAGAAAAGATAAAATAAAGGATGCTTCCTCTAGTGAAAACCTTTCTAAGGCTAGAGGAGGGAGAGGCTAACTTTCCATTTATATCTTCAGAACTAGAATTTTCCTCTTTGATCATTGAAGATACTATTCCAATCAATCTGGGCACACAAGCAGATCCACACATCACCTACATTGTAGTTTCTCTCAGTGATCAGGAAAAGAAAGACATGACAACATTCTTGCATAAACATAAAATAAATTTTAACTGGACTTACAAAGACATTCTCGGGCTAGATACAGCTCTTTTCATGCATCGTCTTGCTATAGATCCAAGTGTAAAACTTGTTAAGCAGAAACTTCGCAAGATGCATCCGCAAGTCGCGCTAGTAGTCAAAGTAGAACTTTAGAAAATGCTAGATGCTGAAGTAATTAGAAAAATTGATTATCTTGGATGGTTTACCAATATTATACCAATAGGAAAAACTATTGGGGGCATTTGCATCTACAATGATTTCAGAGAGCTAAACCTTGCATGTCCCAAGGATGACTTTCCACTCCCAAATATTGACATTGTAGTGGATTTGACTGTCGAACATGAAATGTTGTCACTTATGGATGGCTTCTTAGGTTACAACTATATCAGGATAGCACCAGAATACCAGCACAAAACCACATTCACAATGCCTTGGGGCACCTTCTGTTATCAAGTGATGCCTTTTGGCCTTAAAAATGCCAGAGCTACTTATCAACGGGCAATGACTACCATCTTTCATGACCTTTTACATGTCATCATGGAATATTATGTGGATGATATTTTAGGAAAATATAATACAAGGGAATCACATATTCCTATTCTTACTACCATTTTTGAGTGATTGGAGAAATATAAACTTAGGCTGAATCCTAAGAAGTGTGTCTTTGGAGTACAATCTAGTAAGCTACTGGGATACATTGTGTCATGGCGTGGAATAGAAGTTGATCCAAAGAAAGTGAAATCAATTGTAGAGATTCCACCACCCAAAACCTTGAAGCAATTACATAGTTTACAAGGAAAAATGCAATCAATCAAAAGATTCATGTCACAACTAGCAGATAAGGTGCATCCATTCTCTCATCTCCTGCGTAAGAATATCAAGTTTCAGTGGGATTTCTTATGTCAAAATGCATTTGAGAAGATGAAAGGATATCTAGCTAATCCACCTATGTTGGTATCACCTATGGCTGGTCGTCCTCTACTTTTGTACATATCTACTATAGAGGTCGCATTGGGAGCCCTCCTGGCACAATTAGATGATACCGACAAAGATCAAACAATTTACTATCTTAGTAGGAATCTTATTGGCTATGAGTTGAATTATTCCCTAATTGAGAAGGCATGTTTGGCTGTTGTTTTCTATACACAAAAACTATGACATTATATGCTTAATCATAAGATTCATCATGTTGCCAAAATTGATCCCCTCAAATATCTCCTGGCACGTACTGCTCTTACTGGTCATACAATGAAATGGGTCATGATCCTTAATGAGTTTGACATTGTTTATGTGGATCGCAAAGCTATCAAAGGACAAGTAATTGCATATCAGTTAGCTAAAGCACCTGTTGACGGTCAACATCCTTTGATCACAAACTTTCCAGATGAATAAGTCCTTAATCTTGACCCAAGTACACCATGGAAGCTTTATTTCAATGGATCCTTCACTCAAAAAGGATCGGGGGTACGTATGTTGTTTGTTACACCAAAAGGGGATCTCATCCCTAAATCTTATAAATTATAGTTTCCTTGTACCAACAACATTACAGAATATGAAGCCCTTGTACTTGGACTCTGGCAGGCCATACAATGGAAGATTCTCACTTTATTGGTGCTTGGTGATTCACAATTGGTTATCAAACAAGTTATGGATGAATATCAAACAAAGGATGACAAGTTTCTTCCCTACCACCGTATAGTTGAAGATATCAAAATGCATTTCACTGAGTTAATCTTCCAAAAAATCCCTCGCACAAACAACAAAGCAACAGATGCCATGGAAAAAATTGGGTCTTTGATCACCATGCCAGAACATAGTACACGGTGTGAGTTTCTTGATGAGAATATTACGATCCCTGCCTATGACAAACCAAATTCTAAAATGGTGTGTGAAATTTCTGATCCTAACTCCCCATGGTAGCAAGAAGTCTACTCCTACCTATGCAATGGATACACCCCACTTACCTTAACCCCCAACCAACGTAAAACCTTAATTTTCTACACTTCTTGATATACAATCCTTTCTGATACCCTTTTCTGAAAGTATTTCGATGGAACTCTTTTAAGGTGTCTTAATTTTGATGAAGCACTAAAAACCTCCTTGGAGGAGGTACATCAAGGAATCTGTAGGGCTCATTCTAGTGGATTTACTTTGGCCAAGAAGTTATTATGCACTCGATATTATTGGCCTACTATGGAACAAGATGCCTACAACTATGTCAAGAAGTGTGTGCCTTGTCAGCAACACGATGATTTGATACATGCTCCCTCCCAATCCCTTCAACCCACCATCACCCCTTGGCCTTTTTCACACTGGGGTCTCGACCTCATTGGCCAGATTTTCCCTAATTCTTCCAATGGCCATAAATACATCCTGGCTACTACTGAGTACTTAACCAAGTGGGTTGAAGTTGTTCCTCTCACCTACACTACTGGAAAATAGATTTCAAAGCTCATTTTGAACTATCTTAACTGTCGCTATGGCATTCCTCAGGACATTTTTACAGATAATGGTGGATCTTTCAAGAACAAGGATGTCACAGAGCTATGTATGAAATTCAGAATTACCCACCATACCTCTTCTAAGTACTTTCCACAAAGCAACGGTCAAGCTGAGGCTATGAATAAAACCATCCTTAGAATCCTCAAGAAAATAGTTGATGAAGCTGGCCGAAATTGGCACCTTCACCTCAATCCTATCCTTTGGGCTTACCGCACCTCCATTCAAACCCCCACAAGAGCCACTCCCTTTTCCCTTGTTTATGGTACTGAGACTATTCTACCCATCAAAATTGAGCTCCCTTCCCTCATAATTTCTCTCAAGAATCTGTTGTCCGAAGAAGAATATAGAGTTGCCTACTTGCAAGAGCTAGAACTCCTTAATGAGAGATGCCTCAATTCCCTAAACCACCTTTGTGTGTATCAAAATTTCCTTCACCTTTATTTCAACAAAAGGATCAAGCCTCATTAGTTTGAGGTCGGTGATCTTGTCCTGCAGCACAATATGAAGAACCTCTAGAATCGTAAAAAGAAAGGAAAGTTTTAACCTAATTGGTTGGGGCCCTTCATCGTCACAACAAAGTATGGTTCTGGCACTTATCAAATTACATCACCAGAGGGGGATCCTATCCCTAATCCTATAAATATTGTACATCTCAAGTGCTTCTATGCTTGATCCGTCAGTAGTCCATTGTACAACAGAAATTTTCAAAAAATCCCCAAAAAAATAGAAAAGTAGAAAATCCAAAAACATTCAAAAAGCAAGCAAAAGAAAAAAATCAAAAAAATCAAAAAGCATAAAAAATACAAAACATTGAAATGAGTATCAAAAAAGTAAAAGAAAAAGAGAAATAAATCCGTCCATCTATGAAAACCACTTCAGTGGCGCAATGGATAAGTACCATGGTGAAAACCTATTTTAGGCACCATGTGTAGTCAGATCCACCATTTGTTTCTATATTTTTTCCAAGTACCCTACATCGCCTTTCATAATAAAGTCACTACCCATATCTGTACAGGTAGTCCCTTGACCATTTTCCACCTCTGCAATAAAAATTTCCACACGACTAAGCTTACCATATCAATACTGAGCTTTGTTCTAGACACAGTGATCGCAAACATTTCCAAACAAATCAGCAAACAAATTGACTTTCCTAATGACCATTATGTTCACAAGCAATTGCCAACAAATTCCCATTTCTATTTCAATCAATCTTTGGCCAATCAGGATGCATCCTTATGGTGTTGGTTGTTCTATCAATCCTCACATCAAAATTGTTCATGGAAAGAACTTTTGGACTGAATGACCACTTGGTCAGGATGTCTTTTTGTTGATTTTATCTTGTGTTTTACTATGTCCTTATCACGACAGCCTCGATCTTTTATATCTTGGTTTGTTATGGTGAGTATATAGTGAAATACATTTCATTTGTGGTATGATCTACTTGTCATAGTTTGTTAGTGAATTTATGTTTTGATATTTAGTTATGACTATGTATGCCTCACTGGGGGCAAGATTCATGCATCTCAAATCCCTCAAAAGATCTGGTTGTACTCTGTCTCCTCATGAGTAACATTTCATAGATCTCATCATACCTGATATCCTACATTCTTATTCCTAATAACCTATTTGTCTGAGAGTCTAGTCCATGCAAAGGAACCCTGTCACTTGTGTTTTCTAGCACATGGTGCATAACTCCTTTTGCAATATCAAACTAGGGTGTGCTCTCCAACATTAACACGGTATCAATCCTACTATCATCATGTAGTTAGTATTTGCATTTTAGTTAGGTGATATTGCACTTTGATTTTTCTCTTGGAAAAGGTTTCTATTTATTCCCCCTATCCAGTCACCTAAGTGATTTTATTAGACCTATTTGATACACAAAAAAAATAGTGTCCTCATATGTCTCATATTGCATTCATTCATTAGGTTACTTTTATTCATTAAGTTAATTCATTAAACATTATTCATTACAGTTATATTGTTACTTCATTCATTAATCCCTACTCATTAAGATTACATTTAGTTTTGTTACATATTATAGTTGCATTTCATTATCCATTCATTACTTAGTTGCATTGTTATTTTCTTAACATCATTTTAGGATTAATTCATTTTAGGATTCATTACGCATGCATTTACATTTATTAGCCATCACATTACATCAATACATGTCAAAATGTATCCATCTATAAGAATTAACACATCACATCTAACATATATATAAGCATCCCATCCGTGCATCACAAATACGTCAGCATATTCATATACATTCATCTCATCCTGCATGTCAGTCATAAACATCATATAACATAAAATCATAATGCATCCATACATCCTGCATAAACATCATATCATATAGCATCATAAATAAAGTCCATAAGGTCTAAATAGTCCCCAAAGTCCATGTATATATCTCAAAATGTTAAATTCATACATAATGTGTTGCATGAATCATACAAAAAGGTGTATCAAAAACTGGTCTGAGACAAATAATGGTGGTGGCTGCGATGGTCCTACACCACTGCCTGGGCAGGGTGGTAACCCCACCGATCCCTATGAGCCTTGTCCTGTGCTCTCTATCTGTGCTCTCTCTGAGTAAGTAGGCTGTCGTGACTCCTTTGGCATTGCACTGTAATAGAGACCCATATAATATGCGGCCTATCATCCTCTCCAACCATCCTCTCTCTGTGATACCATAACATCTGCCATCATCTGTCCCACACCTACAGCTCTATCTGCCTGACTAGCTATATCTTGATCTACTCTATAATCCTCTCCATGTCTCTGTGCTAGGTCTCGCTCTACTGTCAGAGCTACTATCTATGTTGACATCACTGCCAGCTCCTCCACATCCTCATGCTCCTCGATAATAGAAAACTCTCCGATGTCAACCTAAGCCTGTAATACATCTAGTGATCTCTATGCACTATCTCCCTGAGTGGTCTCCACTGCTAGCTCCCCTAGTATCCTAGCTAGCTCTATTGGTAAGCTACTCGATGT
Organism: Thuja plicata; assembly: GCA_018584345.1. Classification (NCBI taxonomy): domain Eukaryota; kingdom Viridiplantae; phylum Streptophyta; class Pinopsida; order Cupressales; family Cupressaceae; genus Thuja; species Thuja plicata. The sequence continues at coordinate 1,219,622 of MU223533.1, read as the reverse complement.
AGCCTAAGCTGTAGCTAGCAATCCCTGTAGCCTATAGATCTCTTCTTGCATGCTCACCTCAGTCACCTAAGATGTTTCTAGAAATCCCTGTGTCCTGCCTAATTCAGTCTAAAGACTGTCCCTCTCAAGCTACCACAGTGTCATACACCTCCTAGGCTATGTGCCCGGCTAGTGGTCCCTATACCTGTGGCCCTTGTGGCCCCTATGGCCCCTGTCCTTGTGGTCCTTATGTCTGATCAAGTATCCCATGTGGCTCCTGATCCTTTCCTAGATCCTGTACCTATGCACCTAGAACTATGGGAGGCTGCCTCCCTACTGGTAGCTCCACCTATCCTCTATGTCTCTATGCTTCCACCCTGGGATAGACTCTCCTCCCCCTGGCCCCTCCTCCATCCTTATCATCATCATTTTCACCATCGTGGCCTCCTCCATCCCTTCCGTATCCTGGATGCTCATCCTCCTGCACTATCCTTGCCACTGTCAACCCGATTGGTCTATGTGCTGCCCACCACTGAGAGTATGTTGGGACTATGCCTGCATCCTATAGCGATTCCCATGCCCTGATCCATGGGACCTCTATCATCGCCATAAAATATGCTCATGCTCTTCAGGGATTTACTCCCATCCCCTAGATGCTACCCACCTCTTGAGTCACTAGTGGATGTGGGAACCCATCTAGAACTATCTCCTAGACCTGTACCATCCGTCTTTGTACCCTAGACAACATGTACCTGAGAGATCATATATGTTGTCCTCCCGATCAACCAGTAGTCAGTCTAAACAAATCTCATATATATGAGTCATAAAACTCATCCTCTGCATATCCATCCTACTGTGGTATCTCATGTCCCCAGGCCTCACGCCCCGCATAGGGTGCCCACTGTATCTCCCCCATCTCATCGAGTCTCCATCGCCAGTAACCAACAGAATCTGTGGCCTCATAACTAATGGGTAGCCAGTACCTACATACAAATGGCTTGTAAGCCACTCTGGTCTCTTGGGTCTTGATTAGTCATATGACTTCAATGTGCTCCCATGCCCATACAAGAAGTAGCATGCATCCTAGCCCTAGTGCCCTACACTTATGGTAGGTGCACATGTGTAGATCATAATAAAGCTTCCTGAGAATAGTGTATCCCCAGTAGTACTGGTCTTTGTCCTCCACCATGCTACTAATAACCCATGCCCAACCCATAGGGAATCCCTTGCTTGCATGATTAGGCATCAATTGACCTCCTATCAAACCAGCCAAGTATAAGGCCACCCGTTGCAATCGTGGTTGCATCGTCATCACCCCCATCCAGGACATCTACTGCCATGTAGTCGGTAGATCTGCATACCTCCACCCAAATTCTATCTCCATGTATAGCTCCAAACCCTTGAAGCAGTACTCAGGTATCAGCCCCTGAATCAACACTCTGTAAATCCTCCACACGTTGTGAATGGTGATAGTAGCTTCCCCCGTCGGGAAGTGAAAGCTTGAAGTGGTACCGTGCCACCTCTCGATCAAAGAAGACATAAGCACATTATGCACTCTCAAATGTGGCCAATACTATACATGCTCCAGCTCACATAGTGTGACAATCCCCCACTCCACCGCAGTCAGCTCCTACTCTAGTGTCATAGTCGCTGGGTAACACTACCTCACCTAGAAGGTGATGGTATCCTCCTGCATCCAGCAAGCTCATGTCAGCCATCTAATAGCATTTTGGGGCATCGAAAAGTGTTCCAGGCCCATCTGGGGCATCAAAAAATGCTCCCAAACCCTTGTCTTTCCTCTTGTTCCTCTCTTTTCTTCCATTTTTGGGTCAATCCACGTAGACGATAGTTCACCCTCGCAGACGGTGGACTTTTGCAGTCGCCAATCTACGGAGTTGGTGGATCTCCGCAGATGCCAGTCTACACAGATGACATTTTACACTACTGCTTCTTTGCCACATAGATGGCAGAGTTCTAACTCCATCATCTCTGCTGCGCATTCCCCCTCCTTTTCTACCCTTGTAGATGGAGATTGAGTGATCTCCATCTGCATAGTCACCGATCTATGATCGGTCATCTACGAGGATGATGATCTGTCGATTGCCATCTGCGCAGACAGTGGTCAGGAAACCGTCGTCTACGTTGCGCGCCAACGTTTGGACATATTTATGACACCCTAGACATCTAAAAAAGCATTAAATACATAACAAACTAGGAGGTGATTGACTACTCACCGGTGGTCCCATATTTTCTAGTCGCTGGTGAACCTGAATGTGCTCTCCAAGTTGTTCTCGCTCTCGCTCTACTACAATTGCTCTCTTCTTCTTCTCTCTTTTTTCTCTTTGTGAGTCAAAATGACTTGTCTATGGGCCCCGGTGGACTATTTATAGCCCCTTGGGCCTCATTTCTTCCGTCCTTCTCCCCATTCCCCATTCTAGTCCCTGTTTTTCCTCTATTTTTTCTTGGACATGCCATGCAATTGGTCTTCTTTCCCTGTTCTCTTACCTTTTTCAAGAAAATTTTATTAAAAAATTTTATGTTTTCCTATTATTTTCTCGAGGGTCACCCTCCTCCGCTCTCACTGTCGTAGGATTTCCTGACCCCTCTAAGGCATCTTATTTTCTTTTCTTTGACACGACACCACTTTCGATGCTGCATCAAGGAGGGACAAAATGTAGACGTCTAAAATCATCCTTATATTAATTTAATTAATATTCCTTTAGCATTATAATTAATTTTAATTAATTAATTATATTTGTTATGTTCTTCTATTTTATTTAATTAAATGTAATTCACTTTCCTTAGTATTTAAATTTGATTTAAATACTACCCCCTTTAATGTATTAAATTTTATTTATATACATTATCCCTCATTAATACCCTTTAAATAAATTTTAATATATTTATTCCTCCATATGACTTAAATTCTACTAAACCGAATTTATCTAAATTTTAAATTTGGATTAAGCTATTTTGAACCTATATCCTACCCTACCTCACATCACTCTCACTAAATAGACCTACTCACTAATTAACTAAGGTTAATTAGGCTAATTTCTTGATTCCTACAATAATTAGTCCTAATTATTTGCTCACACATGTGTGAGCAAATCTCCAAAAATTGCCTTTTCCAAATAATCCTTATTTGGTGCCAACAAGGTTTCTTACAACCATGATGACACCTTCTTACACTTTCTAAAAGTGTTCTATTGGCCCAAATCTCTTACACCTCTTACAAGATCCTTCATATGTGTACTTTAAATACACTTTGACCCATCACATCCAAATTTCCTCACACATGTGTGAGCAAAGTTGGCCTCTTGCGTGGCTTATGTGTCCCTCATGTGGCACCTATGTGGATGTCACATGAGCTCCACCTCATCCAAGCCCTCTCTCTCCTCCAAAAAATCTATAAATAGAGGTCATTGTCAAGAGAAAATCATCTCTCATTTATGCATTGTTATCATGCTAGTTTAGTGCTAGAGATTTTTAGTGCCTTTTCATATTTATGTTTCTTAAGAAATCTATAAATCACATCTTAGGAATAATGGTGAATGAATCTAGTTCCTAGTTTCATTTTTATCTTGCATAGCATATTAGCATATTTTGCATTTTCATTCTCATACTTTTGATGAATGACTTGAGACAAGTTCCTCATACTTGTTCTTGAGATTTTTCATTGTTTCACTAGCTTGCATTCTAGTTTCCATCAATCAAATCTAGTGAGATTATGATATTGTGTTGGGAGAGCACACCCACAATTATCTAAGAGCAAATCAATAAGTCTTGGGTGCACTTGTTTGGCTAATCGAAGGTTCTGATGGATCTCTTGTTTTTTTGGTAGTATGTTTTTAGACATGTTTAATGTAGCTTATTGATTATATATCTCTAACATTTGCATGTCTAAGAATGCACCCAATAGGTTAGATTACAGCATATATAGGTGGTAGGGCTATAAATGGTTGTGCCAGAATTGGATTTAGTAGATGTGGGTGAGCGGCGAAAGCTTGACTTCTTGTTGGGAACAAATGTGGGGCAGCAGTGTTGTCAATTATGGGCATCGTTGCAAAGTTCCCTTGTTGTGGATCCACTTGATGTGTTATCATTATGGCCTTGTTGTACACCTTTTCCATTATGTCCCTATCTGTAGACGAGAGTCTTCTCAGAAAAATCAAGGTGAATGGATCCATATCTTTGAGGTAAACTTGTATGACGGCTGCCTCTGGTATGGCATAAAGAGCTTCCAACTTTTCATGCATTTTGTGGAAACGATGACTGAACATGGTGATGGGTTTCATAGGATCTTTTCTTGTTATTATGAAATGGTGATGTGTCATGGCCAGATCCACATACAAGTTGAATTGATTGAGAAACTTGGTTTCACATTTTTTCCATGTAGAGATAGATCCCCTTGGTAAATTCAGGTACCATTTGTATGCAAATTTTTCCCAACGTGTATGGGAAAAGACAATAGACAATGTCTTGGTGGGAAATCTCCTTACGGTTGCAAATTTATTTGAAGGCACTGATGTGTTCTTCGGCTATCTTTTATTCACCATATACGAAACATGTGCAAAATCTTTCTAGATTTTTGGGTAGTTTATGGAGCTACCCAACAAAATTTAATGGTGAACTTAGTGCGTTGGCGAAGAAATCCATCAAATGAGGTTTTTGCAAATTATGATTTTGCATGATCTGATTTTGATTTATGGCTATGGGAACAATTGGGGAAGTGATGTGGGATTCTTGTATGAGTGGATTTTGTGACTCGATAAGATGGTGAGAGGAGTTATCTCTTGTTTTCCCTTTGTCGCTGTGTTGTCTACGATGGTGAGTTAGTTCAATGAACTTGCTTCTTTTTGGAGATGATCTAAGCACTCGCTCAAACTTCTCCAAAGAAAAGGATCTGATCTTTTCTATCTTTTCATTCTTGAGGCCCTCCTTCTAGTGCCACTTCTTTTGAGCATCATTTTTACAAAAGTCAATGACCAGGATTTCGAGATTCAATTTCCTCTCTTTAAAGAATAATGAAGTTATTCCCAAGCTTCTCTGGGGTCAGGTCACAACCTCCTTGGTTACTCAGTTGAAGATAAATTTGAAAGTCACAAGATGGCCTTTGTTGATACATTCAAGACATCAAACTGCAAAATAACTTTAGTAATTTTTTGGTATTTTCTGATTTATCAAATATTTTTGTTTTAATTAAAGATACAATTTTGTAAATTTTGAGATGATTACTTTTAGATTTATGACAGAATTCAAATGAATAGGGTGACGAGAAATGTAGTAAATTTCTAAAATGAAATCCTATGGACATAAACCACTATAAACACTTCCTTGCGAATTGAATAATGGAGATATTTGGAACAAATCCATGGAGTATAAATCAGACAAAATCACAATTCTATACTTGGTGAATGCAATCGTTTGGAGAGAAAATAAATTCACCCCTATGAGATTTTCAAAATACATCAAATCGCAAAGCCACCAAGATGTGAACACCCACAAGATGAATTTATCGTTAAGCCCAATAGATGACCCCTTCCATGCATTCGTCACAACAAGGTAGGTAGACAACAAAAAAATCCAACTAATATAAATGCAAATTTGAAATACAATAAAATAAATGGCTCTTTGAAAATAATGAATGAGTATGCACACATTCACAAATTTTGAATAGGTAGCAGAAACTAACACACCATGAATGAAGCACAAAATGTAGATCTTTATTGCATTAATAGTTTGACCCTATTACATTTCTTTTGATTATAATATATAGAGTTTTGATCTACAAACTTTGAATGCCAAAATTAGGGCATCAAAGAGTCTAAATTAATGAACATAAGCTAAAAAAAAGACTTTGTTAAAAGGAAACTACTACTAACTGATACAAAGAAACTTGAATGGATTTTTAATCTATTTACAATTAGTTTGTCCATGCAAGAAGGATCAAACTTGTCAAGAAAAGAGAGAAAAAGAAGATAGGGTTTCTCTGCATGTAACTGAAGTCTTCTTCTTGATCTTTGAGTTCTTCCTTGAATTCTTACTCTAACGTTCTCTCTATGGTGGGAACTGATAGAGGACCCTTAGTCCTTCAAAAACTAACTCCATTTGGGCATCCATCTAAACTAGAGTTCAAACTCCATGCCAAAAAGTGATCTCGCTGGAAACACCTAGATTTTTGGACCCCGGCCTCTCCTCTGAAGTATTTTAAGTGCCCCAAAAATGATAAGTGTCGATATCTAACTCTGGAGGCCCAAAAGTTTTAGCCCTTTTAGAGGCTGAAAGGCCAAAAAGGCCGAAATTTTGAAAGTTTTGAAAGCCAAAATGTTTCGAAGGCTGAAAGGCCAAAAATTGCATAGGCCGAAAGGCCAAAAGAAAGAACTTTAGCCTTTGTAGAAAAATTTGCCAAGTGTGGAAAACTGCCTTCTTCAAAAAATGCTGAGGGATTTGAGGAGTTAGTTTGGAAATACTTCTAGATGTGAAGCTCGAAGCCTTTGTACAATCTCCTGAACTTCCTCATAATTTATCTCCTTTCTCTTGGCTTTATTGACTCTTCATTCTTGCTTCTCCCTAAATATGGACAATTTAGAAGAAAATAACTTGATCTCTTCCTCATGTTCTGACATTAACTTTATGTCCTCTCTAGAGTGGAACAATTTTTTTAGGGCCTCTTTCATGTTGACCTCTACTAGGATATCTTTGAACTATTGAACCACCTCTTTTGATGGATGCAGGATATGTTTATCTTGGTCCCAGTATAAATCAAGGTTGATCCTTGTGAAGAAAGAATCTATCTCCTCTACCCACTCCAAGACCTCCTTTTGTTTTTCCAATATGTTTTCTTGACATTCCTTGTAGACCTTAAGGATTTTGGCTATGCATTTTATCTAGCTCTCAAAGTTGTCTAGCTCTTCGCCCTCATATATCTTCACTAAGATCTGGAAGTGATTTTTCTTGATTATTTTTAGGTCTTGAAGGGAAGCTTTCCATTTGTTTATCTCAGAATCTAAACCACCTTCATTCTCCATCAGGTCTATCAACTTGGTCACTTCAATTAAAATGACCCTGTAAGGCCTAAACACCAGTTTGATGGCCCCTTCTCCGTATTGTTCAAAGTCATTTTTCCAATCTACACTCACTTGGATGAAGGAAGGGGTCAAACCAACTGGTAAGTCTGAGGTGGCCCTCTTTTCTAATACAACCTGTAATGAGGCCTCTGGGAAACTTGGATCAATGGGACCCACCATTTTATGAATGAACTTTTTCAAATCTTGATTCTGCTCTGTTAGGGACTTTATAGTTTCCTTATCCTTGCTCATGAATCCTAGAGTGTGCTTAAGCCCTAAAGCTACCAATTTCTTTCTCCCTTGCATAGTAGGTTCACCCAAGTCTACCTTTTCAAATGTGTAATCTTATGGGGTGGTTGATGTTTGAGAAGTGCTAGTAGAGGGAATTTCTACTTTTGCCTTCCAGCGACCCCTAGTGTCTTGGGTGACATAGAATATTGTCCTAGCTAGTACGTTGACCTCTATTTAGTGGAAGGATTTCCCTAAAGATGTCATACTTGTGTCCTCCCCTTCTTTCTCATCTATGTAAGTCCTCTTCCAGGTCTGAATCTCTTTAGTAAACCAAGTAGGTTTACTAAAGGCAGTGACTGGCTCATATGGGGAAATGTGGAGGATCGACCCCAAGTTATGTGACTCGGTGATCAATTTCTCTTCTGATTTTTATCTTGTTCTCCCTCCTATTCACCATTTCCCTCATTTCCTTCTTCTTTTTGACCTTCTCCTTCTCCCCTTCCTTATCCTCTCATCTCTTCCTATACTGCCCTATCTTTCTCATCCTTACCTTGGGTGTCACCTCTCAAAGAACTGGTCAAGACTTCTGTATTGAGGCCAGTCATGGCCTCCAGTGTTGTTTTAATAGGTGACATGAATTCTATTGTTATTTAACCCTGAGGAGTTGGGATGAATCATGGTATGAGTATAGATAGAGTTGGGGTAGGTTTTGGCACTATGAGTAGCGGAGTAGGAATAGGCACTATGAGTGGTGGAGTAGGAATAGGAAAATTTAGAATAGGAGGTGGGAGAATAGAAGTTGAAGGAGGTGGAGTCAGTGTTGGAGTTGGTAGAGAAGGTGGTGGAGTGGGAATTGGAGGTGGAAGAGAGGTTGGTGGAAAGGGAATGTGAGGTGGTAGAGTGGAAGTGGAACTTTCTGTTGGAGCTCTATCCCCTATTATGTCCTGATCTGTTGTGGCATCTTGAGTTTCAAGCCTTTGGCCTCTATTGGAGCTTAGCCCTGTGACTGGCATGTTTAGTGCCAGATTGGTGAACTAAACCAGAGGTGGACTGAGGATTACATGTGTCTAGATAATTATTGGATCCCCCATGCCAAACCCTATTTCTGAATCAAGTGTGTCCTTCTCCTAGTCTGCAAAGCCTTTTAGGCTTTCAAACTTAGATATTTGGAACTCATCTGATTCTAAGGCATCCAAGGGATTGTCATGCTCTTTAGGATTTTCTATATATTTCCTAGAAGTCTCCTTTTCCTTCCTCTTCTGAGATATTTTCCTTTTTACTAGAGGTACATCTTCTTCTTCTGGCTCTTCTTGTACAGTTTCCAGTTGTTGAGACACGAAAGTTCTCCTCCTTTTATACATTTTCTTCACCTTTTCAGTGGTAGGAGGAGATTAGCCAGAAGTGGAAGGGCTTTTGTCTTATGGGGATTTTGAGGATCCCACTAGAGGATCTATTTGTCTATTCATCATGTTTTTAGGATCATTTTTCCTTGGATTAGCCCCATACTATACCACACGCTCATGGCCATAAATTGTGCTTGGATTCTGTGGTGGTGCTTTTTTATACTGTGGCACTATAGACTTCTCCCCACATTTCTTATCTGCCTTCTTGGGTGGATCCATCAATGTCTTCACCAAGATTGGATCCATCTTATAAGGCCTTTTGATCCATATTTTAGTTGTTCGGATCACATGCCTAGCTCAGAATTCATTGTCATTATTCTCATCCTTATCAATTTCTGCATTCATGATGGGCCTGCTGTATTTTTTTTTGTAGTATAAATGGCCTCCATCACCCTATCTGAATCATTTTCCCAAACCTTTTGTGGAATTTGGGTCTTCAAAGTTTCTTGTGCAAGGGTAAGGAACATCCTACAATAGTCCTTGATTATGACCTTGTGATCATCTATACAGTTTATCTTGTGATCTTCAAGATGTGGTTTGTGAATATAGAATCTACCAATAATATGGTTGTATGTACCTAGTGGGTCAAACCTGGGTTAGACTATTTTATAGAGTTGAAGTGGACACTCATCCCACTTGAAGGCCAAGGATTTGTAGACCTTCATGTCTTGTAGAGTGTAGGGCCCCAAAGAAATAGGTAAATCCCATCAATGCTTCTTCTTACTCTTTAAATACTCGTAGGCATCTCTGAGTTGTTTGGAAATTTCTAAAGTGATTATATAATCAGGTGGATACCTGGGCAAATTATTTGGTTTCAAAGTAGGCCCTGTCACCTGGATATATGTAAATGTTCTGAATTATATGTAATAGGCCCCAATGGCCCTAACCTTGTCAGCTTCTTCCTCTGAAATTCTCTTTGTAAAGTCACCTTCAATAGATTGAATGATTATGAATATGAAAGTGTAATTTACTATTATGTAATCTAGACTATCCTTTGGAATTTTTTCCTTTCTAACTACCTGTAGATATACAACATGGGGCCATGCATTCTGATCATTTATGTTTCCACTTTTGGTAAGTCCCAGATAGTCCACCCATTTGGCTAGCAAGTACGCTATGTATGTACTAATATAGAATTTGGGGTTATGTCTCACTGTTGTTAGTTGTTCATCCAACTTGTCACCGATAATGGTTCCCCAATCAAACCTAGGCTTGTGACCTTTGATCTTATCTATCAGGAGGATCATCCAATCCTCAAGTTGGATGGACTGAGATAGTCCATACACTCTACTTAATAATGTCACTACTACCTAGATGTCATATTTCAAACACCCCCTCTTGAGGTCTATCTTATCCAACTTTTATTGGGAAGTGGTTGCTTGAGTTAATTTTTATTTACGATCTTGTATGCCTCTTCACTTTTGTTTTTAAACCATTTGAGGCCTTTTCCAATGAAGAAGTCATAAAACTTGTCTATACTCTTGTGGAGGTGGAAGACCTATTTTATGATGTCTGGCCTTATGTCTAGCACCACCTATCCTTCTATATTCCAGACCACCCTTTCATCTAGATTGTAGTGGTTTGATATGGTCATTATCAGCTCAGACAAGGAGACTGCCACTGGGTGGGCTGCTATGTTAACTAGGCCTGATAGGACTAATGAGGTGTAGTCTTTGGATCTTCCTACTGGTTGGGAGCATCTTACCAGGTGTATAGTCAAAAAATGGAATCACTTCCATCATGGACTTATTTATCCTTCTAAATAAGTGGTTTGGGTTCATGTCAAGTGCTTTAAATGGGTCTCTAACTTGGATCTAGCTTTCTCCCCTGTTCTGCCACATTTTTGTTAGGATTGGATAATACTGAGAGGGGGGGGTGAATCAGTATTATAGTACTTTATTAAATTCTTCAACCATTTAAATATTAACCATAAAATTTCTGTAAATAAAAGAACATAAAGAAATGACACAATACTCATCACACCATATTTTTTTTTGAGGAAACCCTGGCCAAGGGAAAACCCTGGTGGGGATGGTACCCACAAGCATGCACTAAAGTATAATGTCCATGTAAGGAGACCTAGCCCTGTTAGGATCTGAATATTACATAGTAAATTTCCTTGTTAGAGGAATAACAACCCTGTTAAAGGTTCACAACACCCTATTAGGGGCCAACTAAGCTTACAACTCTTAGAATATAATTTAGGTTACAAAGTGTTCTCAGTCATGAACAAAAAAAGAAACACTGTGCTTAGATAGTTCCTTTAATGTTCTTCAATGATCTATGCCATTCTCTGCTCTACTATTTGCTTCAACAACTTATCCAACTATCCAACTCATTCTCTAATCAATCACATCACAACCTTTATCAAAAATATCTTACATATATATCTCACAACTTTACAAAGTCGGCTCTTAGTGTGAATATTACAAATATTACTAAGTCGGCCTTCAATACAAAATACATTTAATATAGTAAAAACTAAATTCATAGTCTTCACTCTTGCATAGTCAATGTGGAGGTTATCAACAAAAAAAATACAACTTCGATTGTCTGGAGTCCAAGCCATACTCCCTCAATCTTTGCTACTGTCAAACTACTTTGTTTCACTATTTTGTTGCAGTCTATCTATCTTCAATTCTATCTAACTCACCGTAGACTCAACCAAAACAAAATTAATCTTAGGTGGAGGTCATACATACCCCATACTATCTTCCTCTAATCTCACTTTCCCTAAATCATCGATCTCTATCTTTGACATCCAAAACACTTCTGTATCTCTGCTTCTATACTTAGTCGATTTCTAAATCACTAAAACTCATCTTTTTCTGGAATCAGTCTGAAACCCAGATGTGTTTTGATAAATGAAAACCAAAAATTAAATCACATTTACACAAAATTGATTACTTTCCAACAATCTCTCCCTTTGGCATTTATGGCAACACTTATCAAAAAAAAATTAATAAGTGGTCCAACTAATCTGTCTCCTCTATAATCTTTCTTTTTCTTTTCTCTTTTCTTTTATATATATATATATATATATATATATATATATATATATATATATATATATATAATTCTTATCTTCTCCCCCTTTGACAACAATGACAAAGGTGCATATATAACAAAAGGTTTTAATTCTTGCTCACCAGTTTCAAAATATACTGAAAGGAATATTTTAAGATCTTCACTTATGTAGTCCATGTCTTGAACAAAATTTGGCTAATGTGAATTAAGCCATTCAATGAAAATGATGTGGTCTTAGATTCTTTCAACTCTGTGGACAAAGATTTATCCACTGAATCTATCACTTTCTCCAAGTATGAGAGATGAACCTCAAGTATTGATAACTTAGGAGTGATAAAGCTTTTAAGAAAATTGGATCTTGTCAATACTCTCCCTTTCTCATTATCCAGTGTAAGATATGAAAATGTGGGGTTTTTTTTATTAATATGTAAGATGTTGAATTCCTTAACCCTATCTTACATTTAATTGAATTGTATTGATAGTGTATTTCAATTGTGATTAAGGAGAAAATAACATGCTCTTTTTCTATCTTCAAATGCACAAATGGAAGATCCAAGTTGATCAACCCAAAAGAAGGGCTAATGCACAAATGAATAAACTATTTGGAAAAGAGAACAAAGAAGGGGATCTTAAATTATGTTAATTGATTAAATGAATATGTTTGATTATAGTAATTGAAAAGGATAGGAAGAAGAACCAACCTTACAAAGTTTCAGATCAAAGAATGGTGTTTTTTGAGGTCTGTAGACTATTTCTAGAAAATATGATAGGTGGTCCCAAACCAGAACGCAGAGATGAACAAAACCAAAAAATCTTTTTCCATTCCGATGTCATCTTATGAAAAAGGTCAACCTTGACCAAAAAATGTCAACCCTGACCCAATAATGTCGACCCTGACCTGCACAGGTTTGACAGAAAATCTGTTCGCGTCATCTGAAAGAAAGCCGAAAAGGGTATCCAGATCTAGTCTACAATCTATAATTTTGAACCTGTACCTATAAAAAAAAGAGGATATTTTTTGTGGGGGAGGGGTTTGCCTTATTCAAACCCCAGTTTTAGAATTAACCTCAAATATATGTAATTGAAATTGCAGAAATAGACAAAGTAAATGCATAAATTCACCTTGCTTGTAAAAGTCCTTGTGGCAGATTTGAATCCTTCAATCCACAAGTATGCTTCAAGATGTGGAATGTAGAAAATGTAGGATGTCTTCAATCTCTTGCTTGTAGATCTCCAACACCAAGTCTTGAATGGGTTCTTGAATTTGGAATAGGCTTGGAAGAAGGTGGATGGAGAGATCACTAAAAGGGCACTATGTAACTTGAATCCTTCAATGGCCTCCAATGGATCTCCTTCATGAAAATGGATGCTTGAATGGATGAATGCTTTCTTGAAATATTACTCCTTAGCTTGCTTGAATTTCTCTTGATGATATTTTGAGAATGCTTGATCATGATTAGAAGACTTAGTTCACTTGATGATGGTTAGAGAAAATGAGAGGAGATGGCTCCTTTTTATATGAAGCTAGGGCACAATCTTCTAAGGAGCCTGACATAGTAGAATTAAATTTCCATTAAAGCTTTTACCCCTAGGAGAGGACCTATATTAAATATAATTTAGGAATCAATGCTTCGGAACCTGAAAAAACTGACCTGGAAGCGGGAAAATACTTTTTGTAAAGACCAACATCCAAAACTGTGAGACCCCGGGATCTAAACCCTGGGTCAAAGTTGAGGTCAACCTTGACCTAGGTCAGGGTCGAGGTTGACCTTGACCTAAAAAGTTGACCCTGACCCTGAAGCCCAAAATCACCAATCTACATTTTAGAATGTAGAAATTAGGCTAAAAAGGAGTGGAAAGAAGGACAGAACAGGGGGGAAGCCATGTCAAGATCAGGAACCCATTCAAGGTGCTTTTCATGACCCCAAACCACTCACTCAAAAGGCTAAACAAGTCTAAAATGGAAGTGCTTCCATTTTCTGACTATACATCTAGTACACTGATTTTAGCCAAAATCTTTGCGACTTCTTTGTCTAGCTCTGATGTGGATTGTGAAGATTTTTCACAACCATCCATCATACTATTCAGAGTTTCCCTCTATTTGGCAATAATGTCTTCTACATTCTGAATATGCCTTATTGGATTCATGCAATAACTGAACAATTTTCTCCCATGTCCAATGCAACTTCTTGCATTTGTCAAGCAAGGCTTCACAATTCCTAAATCCTATGTTATAGATTTGCAGATTATTTTTAGCTTCTTCTCAGAGTATGTCTTCTCTACCTTTTCTTCTGCTATCTTTAGTAGGTTCTCATAGTGCCCATCAAATTCATTAAGTGTGATTCTCATATTCTCAATGTCATCTTTATTCTGGAAAAAAATAGGTGTTGGAAGCAATTTGTTTACAATATCAATTGATCTTGTGATTAATTTTGTCTTCTTGTCTCCTTTATATTCTGATCTCTCCTTTGCTTTGTTCATAGTAAATGCTAGTTTTACTAGCTCTACTTATCTTTGTGATAAAGGTAATGCACCAACCGTCGGATGAAAAGCATCAATCAGCTATCCTCCAATCTATGTCTTTGATGCATCTGGTCCCGCCAAAGACACGTGTTGCAACGGTGCATTGCTTTAAAGGTTAAAATTTGATCATCTTCACATAGCGGGAATGCGAGAACCATTGGATCAAAATATATTAGCTTGGCAGATAGTGAACTCAATTAATCTCACAAACTTTGGACTTAGGGAATAATATAGGACCATATGGTTAGAACAATGACAACTTAACAAAAAGGAACCCATTCGAGACATGACTTTAAGTGACAAAAAGTAACATAAAAATAGAAACCTTTTAGATGCTTAGGGTTTTAGAACCATAATTTGTACTGAGACATGAAATAAGGGTTTTTTCAATTGTTCTTCACAAGACACTTTGCAAAAATAGACCCAGGGACCAATTGTTTGAAAAAAAATTTAATAGACCTAACAGTGGCTCTTTCTGGGGATGAATACCTCGTGTAGGTTTTGCAAGAATTTAGAATCTTAGGGAAAGTAGACCAACCTACTGGAAAAAAAATTACTGCACAACAGGAAAAAAAACTAAACTAAGACAGAAAGAAACACACTTGCAGAAACACACTATGTATACAATCCTAGTGTTCATGGATAATTAAACTTCATGAGAAGTATAACTTCAAGAACTGTCCATGAACTGGTAGTTCTAAAATACTTCCAATGAGCTCTTTCAACATAATTAATTTTGCCCATACCTTTCATGGACAATATAGGGTCCCAGCCAAATTGGTTCAAATTTTCCATGCTTTCCTTTATCTTCCAACCTGGCATTCCACATGACAACATAATCCCCCACATCAAAATATCTTGAGACTGCCTTCTTCTCATACAAATTCTTAACCTGCAATTAAAGTTTTGCATTTTTCATAGAAGCTTCCCTCCTGGCTTCATCCAATTCCACCAGGTCATCAATTCTCAATTGCATGTCATTATCAATATCATCATCATAAGTCTGCACAAACTTGTACATCTGCATCAAATTGTTCTGGGGAAATCTTGCTTGAATTCCATAAACTAAATCAAAAGGTGCACATCCAATAGCCTTTTTTGATGTCACCATGTCTCCTCATACAACCAATGTCAAATTTGAATCCCAAGCCTTCTACTTTGTATCCAAAACTCTTTTAATAATCTTGAGGAGGCTCTTATTGGTGGATTAAGCTTGGCAATTTCCTTGTGGGTGATAAGGTGTAGAGTAAGAGGTTTGAATACCATATTCAGTACAAAAGTTAACATATTCCTCAGATTTAAAACACATGGCATTATCTGAGACTATTTTCTCTGGGCACCCAAATCTAGTAATTATGTTCTTTAGCAAAAAATCAATAACCACTTTACTTGTAGCTCTCCTAGTGGGAATTTCTTCTACCCACTTAGTAGAGTAGTCTATAGCCACAATAATCCATGAATTTCCTCCACTGGATTTTTTAGATATCTCTCCTATAAAATCAATACCCCATTGCTGAAAAGGGGCTTGAACTTCTACTGGTGTGAAGGGTACATTACCTGAGAATTTCAGCTTACCAGAGAAACATTGGCAAGCATCACATTTTTTAACCAGTTGATAAGCATCTTCGAAAATGGTTGGCCACTAGAAACCTGATCTTAAAGTCTTATGTGTAGTAGTTTTGGCCATGTAATGGCCACTACACACTCCATTATGCATCTCTTGTAGGATCATGTTTGCATGTTCCTTATCAACACATTTCAATAAAATTCCTTCAAGATTCCTCCACCATAATTTATCTCTAATCAGGGCAAAATGGATGCCTTGCAATTTTAGTGTTCTTTTCTTATTTTCATCCATGTCCTGTGGAAAATTCATCCTCTGTAAATAATAAATAATGTCAGTGTACCAATCACAATGGTCAAGGTCACAAATGAAAGGTCTCTGCTCTTCCTCTAGGGTATTAATGTGATTAGCATCCAAGTTTGCACTAGCCATCAATTTGGCTAAACCCATCCCCCTAACCAGCTTTGTGATTTGTATTTCTATATTGAACTCTTGAATCTTGTTTATCCATCTGCATCTCTTTCTTGACACTTCTTGTTGAGTAAATATGTCCTTAACTGCTCCTGAAGGGACATAAGCCACTACAATGGCCCCTATTAAATAACACCTAAAAGCTTTCACAAATTTTACTAATGCATAGGCCTGCTTCTCAGTTATATCATACTTGAGCTCTGCAACCTACAATGATTTGCTAAAAAAGGCAATAGGCTACTCAAACCCTTCTTCATTTTTCTGTAACAATACAACAGCAATAGTGTGACATGATGCAAATGAAAAAATATTCATGGGCTTTGAATAATCAAGAGTTCTCATAACAGGGGCATCCTTAATAGCTTGCTTAATCTCTTGAAAAGACTTGGTGGCCTCCCCATCCCATTCCATTTTAGCATCCTTCTTTAACATTTTTGAAATTGATCTACTTTTTTCAGCAAAGTTAGTTACAAACCTTCTGAGAAAATTTACCTGTCTGAAGAATGACTGAATTCCCTTGACATTTCTTGGGATGGGCACTTTGTCAATAGAAGCTACCCTCTCTGGGTCAATTCTAACCCCTTCTTTTGAAACAATGTGACCTAATAACTTACCTTCTGTCACCCCAAAGATGCACTTCTTGGGATTGAGAGAAATCCCAAATTCTAAGGCTCTTTCAAAAAAAAATCCAAGTGTTCACAATGTTGCTCTTCCTTTTTTGAATAAGATATGTGATCATCTTGATAGACCTCAAGAAACTTTTGCAGGAAGTCTAAAAATGCAACATCCATGGCCCTCTAAAAATTATCCCTAGCATTCATCAAGATAAAGGCATCCTCACATATACATATGTTCCCCATGGTGTGGTAAAAGTAGTCTTAAACTGCTCTGACTCTTTGACCATAATCTGGTTATACCTAGAAGAATCCATCCATCATGGACATAATTTCACATCCAATGACTCTTTGCAGCATATTCTCCATGTTGGGGAGAGCATAGTTATCTTTTAAGGAAGATATGTTCAAATTTCTTAAATCCACACACAACTTGATATCCCCATTCTTCTTTCTAACGGGAACCAAATTAGAGACCCAAGAAGAATGCCTAATGGCCTTGATTATCCCAACATCTTTCATCTTTTTAAACTCTTGTTCCATCTTAGGCCTAAGGGTGGGGTTTATGGGTCTTTTCTTTTTCCTAAAGGGCTTGGCATCTTCTTTTAATGGAATTTCATGTTGAAACAGTTCTTCATTATATGCCTTTAGGTTATCATATGTCCAAGCAAAGACTTTTTTGCATTTCCTTAAAAGATCAGTTAGATCCTTCTTCACCTTGGGTGACATTTTCTTTCTAATAAATAAGTTCTTAGGAACTTCTTTTGTTCCCACGTTAACTTCCTCCAAATCTTCAGATTTATTTACACATGTGACAGAGTATGGTCTGTCCTTACTGTCAAAGGCCCTCTCCAAAACAACTAGTCCTTTTGGGACTTTTTTACTTCAGATGCAATATCTCTTTTCCCAGGACAGTATCCTTTCCATCAATATTTTTCACATACTTTGTGAAATCTATCTCTTTGTCATCAAGACCTGCCTCACAATACAAAAATCTAAGAATATCTACATCATCATCAAACACTTGCCGCTATCAACATTATCAGGTATTGAAGGCCTAGTTTGAACTTCTATCTTAGAAATTCTAGCAAAGGTAATGTCTTCTGGCCTTAGGGAAATATTAGCTAGCAGATCTGCAATTCTGTTTTGGCTTCTATTTATCCAATCAATACTGAATGCATCAAGTATTTCTATCTTATCCCATACTACATTTCGATACTGCTTCAATCTATGGCTTTTTATGCATATTTAGATCTGATCTGAGATACCACTAGCTCAGAATCTCCAATAACCCTGATGCATTTGATTTCATGTCTTGCAGCTAGTCTCAGACCTATCAAAAGAGCCTCATATTCTGCTACATTATTAGTACAATTAAACAGTAGAGAAAATGAAAACTTGAAGGTTTTTCCAGATGGTGATATCAACAAAACTCTAGCACTAGTCCCCTCCTTAGAACTGGCACCATCAAAATACATTATCCTTAAATTATATTGTTCAGATAAATTATTTATATCTTCTGACAACAATCCAGGTTGTGATTCTTTTATAGTTTGACTTTCCTGCACTTGAAATGACCCCATTTCAGTATCCAAGAAACAATTCATGTTATTATCATCTTGTTCCTCAATCATATGAGGTGTTATAGTTTCCCTTGATACTTGGATGTTTTCACCATTTATGTTAAAAGTGGCAAATGATAAATCACATTGGATGCTTCCCCCCATATATGCACTCCATCTTCTTGACAATAACATTCCACATTGGGGGGGAATGTCTACAACCAATACACTCATAGTCAACACTTTATCAAGGAAAGTTGCCAATTTGTAATGTAAATCCTTAATAGTACCTATGACAGGCACCTCTCTAGAGTCCATAGCTTGGCATCTCCCATGTGGAGTGTCTACCTTTAGTCCCATAGACCTCATGACTTCTGTAGGCATAATAGTGTTGGATGATCCAGAGTCAATCATGCAGTTCTTCAACATTTTTTCATTTATTAACAATGTTAGGAAAAAAGGATGGATAGTTTCTGCAGTAGTGATAACAATATTTGTATCCAAATAATTTTGGGGAATATTTGATACTAGTTCATCATATTCCTTTGATGATTTATCCTTGGTGTCTGACACTTTCTTGTTATATTATGTAGTTTTGGTAGAACTAACACTTTTCACCCAAGTGAGAGTTTTTTCCTTATGCTCTCCTATTCTCATCATTTCTAGCAGAGGCACTTTAACAATTATCTGAGATAAAAGTTGTCCCATATCCACAAGGGTGTATGTCCTCAGAAATATTTGATTTATGGTTTGTGTAATCTACATTTTCTTCTTGAGTAGCCAATTTAGCTTCATTTCCCCTATGTGGTTTGTCATCCCTTTTGGGATGAGGTACAAAACTCTCTGGTGTTTTCATCTTCTCCTTATACATGTTTGGGCCAATAGGTTTGTTGCCCTTCTTAATCAAAACCTTATTTGTACCCTTGGCCTATTTCTCCTTTTCCTGAGGCCTTTTGGTACTATTTGGGGTATCCTTGATAAAGATACCAGCAGGTTTTCCATCTACATTTCCAACCACTCTATTTCTTAAAACATAGTTACCCCTTGCTTGTGCAACCATATTAGCTATAATCTCATCTATCTCTTCATCAGATGGCCTTCTCAAAATAGGAGTCTCATCACATCCTTTTGCATTTCATCTCATATTATCAACTTCCCAATCCTGTATATCAGAATCATCAGGCTGATAACATGTTTCTTCATTAAATAGTGATGAAGTCATACCACAACCACTATCATCATATTCTTCCTCTTCCTCTTCTTCTTTTTCCTCAGTGGCAGAAACTCTGGCAGCAATAACACAATATTCATGGTTTTGTGGTGACTGACAAGGTACACACTAGGGGTTTTCACTACACATATTTATAGAAGTCTTGTGTAGGGGGTCAGGAGTTTTTTCATTAGACTTATCCTTCTTTGGTGGGATAATAGGTTTTTCATCCTTCCACTAGGTAGTATAAGGATAGTTCTACATTCTAGGTTGTTTGTTGTAATTTCCATAAGAAGGCTTATCATTATTTGGAACCCTATTATGACTACTCTCTCCAGGCTTTAAGTTTTTTAGAGCATTCAAAATCACCTTAAGGTTATCATCCTCTTTAGTTTTTGCACTCAGGGGCTTATCTGGTTCCTTTTTGTTATGCCTGGTGGGTTTCAAATCTTCTCTCTTTCCCACTTTCCCAGAAACTCTTCTATTTGTCTCAATGTTGACAGCTACCTTATATGCTTCCCTAATATTTCGAGGATTCTTATCTCTTAACAAATAACCCATTTTTGCATCAAAGGCATTAAGATAGGTAGCGAGACATACCTTGTCATCTAATCTCATTACTTGTAGCAGCTTGTGCATTGCCCTCTAGAATCTGATGTTGAATTCCACCCCTTCTTCATTAGGGTTCTTCTTTATGTTATTGAACTCATTAAGCATGAACCCTTCATTAGTTTTTTCCCCATATTGGTCCCTAAAACATTCCTTCATCTCATCCATGGACCCAATGCAATCATGAGGAAATCCTCTAAACCAGTCCCTTGCATCCTTAGTTAGTGATTGCACAAACAATTTCATCATAACATCATCATGTGCAATTTCATAATCATCAACCATATCCATAAAATTCTTAAGATGTTCTTCACATGTTATTACATTATTCCATGCAAATTTTGGAAGCTTATCCCTAATCTTTTTAGGAATTTCATTGGGATAACCAGGGATGCCAAGAAAAATAAATTTCCTGTAGCTTTTAGTATAGATAGGAGTTTTTTGAGATAAAGTGTTACCTTGAGCATTTGAAGTGGTAGCACTTCCAAAACCAAGAGGTGGTGGTATATTCTTTTCCAAGTTTAGAGACAATTTAGGGCCAGTATCAGTTGAATGAGAACCAGAGACTTGTCTAAGAAATTCAATTTTCTTCTTCATTTCAAGGGCAGAGGCTTCCAATTCATCCTTTTCTAATTCCTTGGCTATTATTTCCTTCTCTCTTTTGGCTCTCTCCAACTCAGTGTCTAACTTCATCATGGGATCCATCATATTCCCTTTACTTACTAGTTCCTTTATTTCAATAGTTGATACCTTTTTTTTACCTTTGTCTTTGGGCTTTGGTATGTCATACAATTGTTGAATAACAGGTTCATACTCCAGTTTCTCAGGTACAATAGTAGCATTCATTGCTTCCAAATATCTGAGTTGCCTTTTTCAACTGGTTGGATTGAATCTGAGCATGTCTGATTCTTTCTTCCTTTTCTCTTTCTTTTTTTTGTCTCAAGGAGATTTGTTCTTGGATTTTTCTTTCCAACTCACCCACCTCTTCAAACATTTCTTTAGAATCCACAAGAGTTACATCAGACTCTGAATTTTCTTCCATGATGGTTCTCTCCCTTCTATAGTGATGGGCATGTGGTTTCTCAGATGATGGAGAGCTCGAATCACTTGGAGCATTCCTATTCTCTTCAACTCAACTCTTAGATCTAGACCTTGTCTCATGTCCTTGAGACTTACCACGCACCATCATTCTAGTATACCTAGGGATATCATCGACCCTTTCACTATGAGAATAATACTCTCATAAATTCATAATCTAGGTTGTGCTTCATGTTCAACCTCTACATTTTCTTCTTCATGATTAGGGGGAATGAGAGTATCCATTCTTATGTTCCTCCTTTGCCTCCAAGTCTTAGGTGTAACCTCAGCAGCATTTTTATTCATTGATTTTCCAACTCTGGAAGTGGAGGGAATCTCACTTTCCAATTCATTCTCAGGATGACTGTTCATCCTGGATCTATTATTTTTGTAACTCATAGCTAACACTCTGGTGTATCAAGTAATAATAACTCAGCACTAATGCAGATATTTCTTCGATTTGCCACCTTACAAAAAAAAAATGCTAAGAAAATACACAATAGCTCGAGCAACAAACTTGTAGTATGGAAAGTTTTCACAGGTCACAAATATCAATACATTTCAAGAACTTATCCCAATATATTCTCAAGAATGATACAAGTCACTGGGACATGCAAAGATACAACTCTATAGTACAATGGTCAACCAACTGGTAAATGACAAGTAAGTAGGCTAGGAGTCCAACTCAACTTGATAAACCTTACTCACTTATAGCAATGAAACATGCTTATCCCAAGCAGATTCACCATTTTGTTGGTTCTTTTCTATGTTGTAATACAAATAAAAAACAACCTCTTCCCTTTATGAAATTTTTTGTAGAGGAGCCACCTCCAAATATATGCTTATGCAAGAAAAGGACCAACTAAGAAGCACTCTCCTAATACTTCTACACTTTAGGTCCTGCTACACCAAGGGGGGATACCCTGAAATACCTTCTAATATGTCAAATCTGGTACTATCAAGCAATAATCTCACTATGACTCAACATAACCAAGAGATACTATATAATTGGCTAATTATCCATTGAACATAAACCTTGAAATGGAGCATGAGATAGAAATCATAACAGACTTATACAAATGAAAACTTAATGGATTTTAATATGTTTTCTTTTAGGAAAACACAGCCAATGTGCAACTAGATATGCAATAAAACAAAACTTTTAAGCTTCAGATCAGTTCTTTATCCATTGGGCTATACTCTGACTCAAATACAATATACTAAAACAATTTTTTGCCAAAGACTTTAAATCATAATACAACCACCCCAAACCATACTACTAATAGAATCCTTGCAGTGTTTCAAATGAATCTATGCATAAATTAGAGCCTAATTTAATCTGATCCTACATCAGAACTCTCAAGTAAGTACATAAACACAGTGAAAAACTATGCTAATGAATCAGAAAATTCATAACTTAGATGACACAAAACACAGGAGAGACTGGAATTTGGATCTTTGTATTCAATTAAGAAAATCTTGCTTCAGTATACAAAAGTGCTCAGAGATAACCTACAAAAGATCTCTCAACTATTTATTTCTTACTTCATACAATATCTAGTACAAATCATACTATCTTTCCCCTCTTGACTGAAAACTTTACCAAAATGGTTTACATTACAAATTTTCCAGCCCCTTCCAATGATCTTGGGAATCCTTTTATAGATTAGGCTTGCAACAAGCTTCGGATCAATTGGAATAAGGAAAAAATTAGTGACTCACTAAAAGGACAAAATGGCTAATGGAGTGATAACCACTCTTGTTACAATATATATTCAACATATTTTTTCTTCTGACTGCTTTGTACTTGCAAATTCTTCATAGTTACTCAGTGTGAGCATTCGGAACCTGTTATTTCTGACGTTGGTGTTTTATGATCTTTATTTCAACTACATCAACCAAATTTTTGGGCTTCTTTGTCTACCTACATCTTGTCATCTTCACCTAGATCAACTATTGTGTACTTGTCCTTCCAAGAAGTGTACACATCATCACTTGGCCAGTTGAAGTTGAGAACCTCATCTTTTCTTCTATTGATCTCCTTCCAGATGATGTATGCTTTTTCAATTTCATCTGCCCAAAATGCAAAAAATGACCTAGCTTTTCCCACTATCTCAATTGTCTGAGCAAAAAGAAGTGTACTCTCCATAGTTAATATTTTGTTAGTTCTAACTGCCAGTGCTTCATTCATTTATCGATGCAACAACATCTCATGTTTGATATTTCAATTCTTTCAGAAGAGATTCGGGACATCTCATATATGTCCTATGAATATTCTTTTCTCAAGGCCAGCACTTTCCTAACAACAATGTCTCTCCTTATATCCATATCTAAGAGTAATTTTACACATTTGTGGGTGCTAGTTAGGACTATGTCGACATCATTACTCCTTTTTCAAGTGGTATGGAAGAACTTTAACTCCCCTACCTTCATTTTCTACTTATTCACCAACTGGTCCAACTTGTCTTTGTTTTCATCATATTCACTTGTAATGCTAACAATTTTCTTACCATGAGCATATATATCAGTGGGTACTACTTCATGTGTACAATGCATAAGAAAACTATGCATCTTATCTGCATATTTCTTCTTTTCCCATGCCTCTGCTTCTCTGAAGGTTGTAGACTACTCCACCCACTCTTTCTTTTGCCTCTCAAGTTCTGCTCTTGTATCTTTCAGCATGGCCTTTTCTTGTTCAATCTCTTCTAGTGTGGTAGAAGTAGATGGTGTAGGGGAAGGAGGATAAGTAATTATAGGGCTTGATGTAGATGGTTGGTGAGGTCCATGTGTAATCCTCCTTTGAGGCATTAATTGTACTATTTTCTTTCCCTCCAGGAATGCAATTCTCTCATCCTTCTATAGAGATTTAACCCTTTCATCGTTATATTCTTTCAAAACAAATTCATATTTCTGATTTAAGTTTTCAAAAGCATCCTTTTGCTTTTCAGAAACCTTTAGACTCAAATTAGCAATCTGGAAAGCAAGGTTAGCTACCTCCATACCTGAGGTATCAGAAACTCTTTTGATGATGAGGCTGCCTGCACTCTCAGATTGATCATCTTCTTTTGTTCTTCTTTTATCCTTCCTCTTCAGGGACCATATTGCTAGTGTTGCATGATCCTCACTGAACTAGGCACCAATTTATGTCCCACCAATGGGCAATGGTTTGGCCTCTTTCCTCACAGCATCAAATATAATAGCATCAGCCAAATCCCACTAGGGTAGGATAAGGACTCCTTTCCTTACTAGTGCTCTTCCTTCCTCAGGAGTAATTTTTTCAAACTTGGAAATCATCTCCTGCTTGATTTCATTCTCAATTTCCTCCTTGCCTCTGGCAGGTTGTTCTTCTTGTTTTCTTTAGCATTTTCTTTTGAATTCATCAATATGAATCCTCCACAAGAACTGTAAAAATGCTCTTTCTTTGACAAAATTGTCATCAGAAAAAAATTTGTCACTTGCTTGCTGAGTCAATGGATCTAGCTCTTTGCCAGCAAGTTTTGCTACTGTCAGATCCAATTGAGCATGCTTGGGCTCCTCAGGCACCCCTTCCTATAATTCCTCAGCTGTGACATAATTTTGTCTAGTATTCCCCATTTGTACTAATTGTTGAGCTATAGCTTGTTCATCCATGCGTATTGGGGATTGGGAGGGAGAATAGAGTTGTTCATGTTGCTATTGTTGTCCCTCTTCTACCTTTTTCCCAGAGTAAACTTTAAGAAACCCCCCCTTCAAAAAAGGTGTAAAAAACTAACGAAATTATTAATTTTATTGGCGAAATTTTTTTCTTTTCAAACAAAAAACTAATCTCATTTGGCGAATTGTGATTTTTTTTCAGAAATACCAAAATATATATTGGTGAATAAAAAAAGTATTTATAGTATAAAAATATATATTGGCGAAAAAAAAATAGTATTTATAGTATAAAAAATATATATTGGCGAATAAAAAACAATATTTATAGTATAAAAATATATATTAGCGAATAAAAAACATTATTGATAGTATAATATATATATGGGCGAATAAAAAACAATATTTATAGTATAAAAAATATATATTGGTGAAAAAAAAATAGTATTGATAGTATAAAAAATATATACGGGCGAATAAAAAACAATATTTATAGTATAAAAAATATATATTAGCGAATAAAAAACAACATTTATAGTATAAAAAGTATATTGGTGAATATTCAAAACATAGCGATGGGGCTACGTTTTAAGTTGGGTGCTATTTCATTTACTAATAGTGATGACCATTTTGTGAGGACAGCTTGCGTAGCTTCAGCAGGCTAAAAGAAGGGTCGATGGCTAACAGTTACAAAGATACGCAACAACACTGTTAAAGGTAGAAGACATGCAAATTATGTTTGATCGGATGGCCCACTTAATGACTTAGTCTCAAGATGATCAAAATCTATCAAGTCATTAAGTCTGAATGACGCATGTCCTTGTGGTGACGTGTGTCCTTTTGGTGAAGTGGGTTTGACTAACATGAAGGTGACCGCAGATTAAAGAGTTAAAGGTTTAGCATTTAAATATTGAACTTCAAACTGCAAAGTGCAATTAATTATTAATGAGACTTATTGACGCCAAGATTTTGATTAGACATTAAAAAGGATAATTTGTATGAGATATGAGCTGTGATTCGTAAGCATTCATTATTTTTATTTTTGGTGTCAAGTCACCTTACGTGAAACATTCCTTCACAAATTGCAATTTAATGCGGCTGCCAAGTTGTCAGTTCAAAATTTATAATCGCTGCTAGGATATGGTGGTTCTAAGCACATGCTGGGAAGTCTGTGTAAATTGAGTAGCTACATAATCTAGGCCAAGATTTTGATTAGACATTAAAAAGGATAATTTTATGGGAAATGCTTTGTGATTCATCAACATTCGTTATTTGTCTTTTTGACTTTGGAGCCAAGTTACGCAGAGTACAAAGGCAAATACAAATGTCTGTAATTTTTGTTTATTGATATTCATTAATTTTCTTTTTCATGGCCAGCCACCTTACGTGAAACATTCCTTCAAAATTTATTGTGCCTGGCAAGTTGGTGATTATTTTCTTTATATAGTCCTTGGTAGTGAAATTGCAGAACACAGTGCGCTTTCTAAATTTCTAAATTTGGAATCTTGGAAGACAGAAATTTAGAATGGGTCTTCCAGTAGCTGAGGGATCATCAAATGATAACCCAAGACCTATTATCCAACCAAATTTGGATATGGTGGAGGAGATTCAGTAGGATGTCATTAGTCATCTTATGTCTGCAGCATGGGATCATGCTACCAGTTATGTCGAATACCAAAGCAACATGTTCAAACTTGAAGTAGAACATGACAAGGCAGAGATGCGCGTCATTTTTTACGATCATGGCTTTGACCAAGAGGGGTTCTAGGAGGAGATGATCCAATTATTTTTTGGTCTGCGCATCGACTGATCTTTTTTTCTTTGTGAAACTAAAAAAATTTGTTACTTGTAGACTTGTAGTTGTAATTTGTAAATACGAAATTTGAACGTAGTATGTGCTTTTCATTTTGGTTTTAACTTTTGGAAATGGTTGGAAGCTTGTCGCTTCTCCTTCTGGGGAAACCAAAACCGTTTAGAACTTCAGTCACTCACTACTTAGTGAATCTCAATCGGTGATTCAGTTACCAGTATTATGTATACCGAAATTCCTAATACCAGATTTTGAATTTAATAGTAATAATGTAAGTGTATACATATGAGAACTAGAACTAGAAGACTCTTTTTCAAATAGTGTTACAGGTTACTATTTTTAGTTTTACGTGAATCATGATTCATGAAATTGAACAATAGTTTTATAAATTTAAAAATATGTAAATTAAACTTTGAAGTATCTGTGAGTGTGACTATGAACTGTGATTCTGTATAAAATTATAAATACCTATATGTATTAACTGATTCAAAATGCTAAATCACAAATCCACGATTCACTTCACTGACTGAATGAGAAGTCTAACACTTATGAAATCTAAAATTAAATCCCACATGGCACATTGAAATTTGGAACCCACTCCAAGCTCTGAAGTTACGCCTGTCTATTTCGTAACTTCTCAACAGTTAATTTATTATGATGGTGATGGGTTCCGAAGTTACGTCTGGCTATTTCGTAACTTCTAAATGGCTAATTTATTATGATGGTGATGGGTTCCAAATTTATGTCTGTCTGTTTGGTGACTTCTCAACGGTTATGTTATTTTTGATGGTGATGGGTTCCAAAGTTACGTTTGGCTGTTTCATAAATTCTCAATGGTTAAGTTATTTTTTGTTAAAATAATAACATAAATACAGAGAGAAATAGGAAACATTTAATTCAATGAGCAGAAGATAGGAGATTTATCATGAATTAGCACAAAATGAGGAGCATTCACCAAAGAAAAGGCAATAAGGAGACAAGATTTTAGAAGGGGGAAAAGCATGAAAAAACCCCGTGAATAAATATGAATGGGAAAATTGCCGAGAGAGAGAGAGAGAGAGAGAGAGAGAGAGAAGCTCATACAAAATGAGTCACTTGAAGTGACAAAGTGCTACAACTAGTGCTTGAACTAAACAAATGAGAATAAAACATCTCTTAAGTAGAGATCAAAGAAGGAGTTAAAGTGTAACTCCCATGTGCATGTGAGCCACATTCATAAAGTGTGTGCCACTTGTGATATTTCCTCTTAGGGAGGAATCTAAGGGATACCTTGGTTTATCCCAATTAAATAATACAACCAAGGGATTAAAAATTACATAAAAAGAAACACCTACTTACATAAAGCAAGTAAAGATTAATTTCTAACACCCCCCTTTAATCTTTACATAGGGTTTTACAAACATCTACAACTGGATTATCCTTCGTGTAGTAGAGGAGGAGAACTTGATTTTCTTCACTTTGAGCTGATATTAGGTGATGGTGCAATGATAAATGCTTTGATCTT
The DNA here is from genome assembly GCA_018584345.1 of Thuja plicata. NCBI lineage: Eukaryota > Viridiplantae > Streptophyta > Pinopsida > Cupressales > Cupressaceae > Thuja > Thuja plicata. Next base: position 1,191,338 of record MU223533.1, on the reverse strand, counting down.
GAGATGGGAGTCCTTTGAGTGTTGTAATACATAGGTTTAGGTGCTTGTTGAGATAGGCCCAAATGTTCAACTACATAGTTTCTTCTCCAAGAAATATCACCTGAAAAAAGCTAATAACCACAAGTGGATCTCCCATAATTGGGATCTCCCTTTTGATATGAATCAGTAAAATATGATAAAGTAAAAATAGATGGAGAATCATTAAATACACCAGTCATTTCATAAAGAGATTTTGTAAACCAAATGGAATCATCACTAGATGCATAATAAAGAATAGAAATAGGACAATCACCATCAATAATATCATCGAGAAGATTAGAGTTTTGAGAAGGAGGTTGGTCCTCCATAATCATCATTTGAGTGTCACGAAATTCATAGTCTACTTTGGAGCTAATAGAAACATAATCTCCTGAAATGCATAAGGGCAAAGGGACAATGATAAACGTATTAATAAATTCATCTTCATGTTCTAAAATATTATCCAAAGCAGAATAAGTATAGGAAACATCATCAACCTGCAATATGTTAGCTTGATGAGAAAAATAGAAAGCGAGGGGATCATCCTCAAAGAAAACAACATCACATGGGTCATCCCAATAGGAAAGTCATTTAAAGGATACAGAATGCCACAAGGCGGAGTAGAGATTTGGTGAGTTTGAAAAGTATTCTCCAGGGCATGCCAAGCCTGATGAGCCTCAGTACAATCAGCGATAAGGTGATATAAGTCTGGATTTAGTGAGAATCCAATTAGTCCAAATGCTTCCTCAACTTTGAACTGCCAGGTATCCTGGTCAGCCTGAGGAGCGGTGGATGTCAGTTTCAGATTTGGTGAATTCACGATATCTGAAAGGTGACGAGTTTTTAGAAAATCAAACATGTGCGGCCTCCAAATAGTTTAATTGGAATTTGTAAGTTTAAAATCCAGCTTTAATGTAGACATGATTAAATATCAAATTTAACTGAAATAAATTTAAATACAAGTTGCAAGATATAATGATGAAGCTAAAAAAAATTTAACGTGATTAGTAAATACCAATATTTCATTAATTTTAAATATTAAAAAAAATTAAATATATTGAAAAAGTGATGAAACAAATTTATATAGCAATTAAATAAAGAATTATCAATTGAATCGAGTTTAAAAGGATAAGAGGAATAATGGGTTTTGATGATTTTAAAAAAGTTAAGAAGAATAACATGTATAAGCATTAACTTGTTTGTTAAATAAAATTAAAATTAAGTTTAAGATAAAACTCAATTTGGGAAAAAAAACTTTGTGAATAAAAAATAAACAACTATGATAACCTCAATGTTTATGGTTTAAAAAAAATTAAAGTATGAGCGATTAAACTTTTTGAAGTTAAACAAATTTTTAAAAGAACACTAAGATTAATAGTAAATGAAGCTATATAAAAATAATGAAAGAGCAATTAGATGAATAAACAAATGTAGAAATCAAAGAATTAAAATAATTTAGAGATAAAATGAATCGATCGAAACTAAAATTAGATAAATGTGAACTATATATTCCCTGCAAGAAAATGTAGAAGGATTAGAATAAGTCAGCAAGAATATATACCCTGCAGGAAAACGTTATTGGATAAGGATTTTAAACGTATAGCAGAGAATAAAAAAGGAATTAGGAAAGATACTTAAATGTTGCAAAGCAGAAATGATGACTACGATACTATTGCAAATCAAATGATGATACTGACAGAGATATAATGAAAGGAAAATATTTTTAATAGAGTTATTGCAGAAATGTTTTAATATAGAAATAATTCAGAATAAGTGCCTACAAGAAAAAAAAATGTGCCTGCAACCACAGAGGAAAAATAAAAATGTATTCTAAATAAAGAGCCGTGTACTGATAATGATCCTTGCAATAATGAAAAAAATGTTAAAAGCAGAGAAACTTAATCTCAATGCCCAAGAAAGAAAAGTCTACAGGTGTCGTCAATGAGATTAATCTTTAGATGACTGCAAAAAAATGTTACAGTGCTATCTTGAGATGACAACCTCTGGCTGTCTCACTGCAGCAGTCGATAGTTAGATCTAATAAAGTGAACAATGAATGAAGATTTAAGTTTTATATTTTACATACTATAGTTTACAACTGGAAATAAAAGAAAAAATATTTTTATATTTTAAACAAACAAATTAATAGACAAACGTTTATGAAGAATAAATGTTTGGAAGTTATAAAGTGAAAGAAACGTTTATGAGGAAGCTTAAAAGCATATTGGAAGATAAATAAACAAATTAATAAATGCCCAGATGTTTCAAAGGTTTATGTTAATTTAAACAAATTAATTTATGCAAAATATATACTGCGCAAGCAATGAAACAATAGTAGATACTGCGCAAAGAAACAATAGAATAAAGTCTGTGTAGTAAATAACTAAACAAGATATATAACCAGTAAGGAAGGTTCTGCACAAGCAAGAAGGAGGGAGAAAAGAGGTAAGGGGAGGGAGGGCGGTGTCTAGGAGGGTAGTGTGAGGGTAGGGAGAAATAAGGGGGAGAGGGAGAAATAAGGAGGGCAGTGTGCGGAGAAAGGGAGCTGGCTGCGTGAGTAGCAGATGAAACAGCAACGCAGAGGAAGGGAGAAAAAAAAGGAGCGTGGGAGGGGAAAAAAGTAAAGAACATATAATACTGAAAAAATCTACGCAAGGGCAAAGATAAGGCTACGCTAAGAGTAAAGAAGCTATGCAAAGTAGGAAGTTTTTAAAATAAAATAATATGATGCGCTGAAAGATATGGATAAAGCTGGTGAAGAGCAATGAAAAGTTCAAAGAGATGCTTCAAGCTACGCTGAAGGAGGGGCTGGAGAAAACGCAGCCAAGGAAGAGAAAGCTCTTATGTTTCCAGAGTAGTGGGAGTTAAAATGTGTTGTGCTTAAGACAGAGACACTGCAAAAAACAATGTTAATATAATGAAAATGACAGATTTAAATAGCAAACATAGATATAAAACTCAAGAGATATTTAAAATTTGAAGCTTGAAACTTTTTTTTTTATAAAAAAGATTTGATTAGAACATAAATAGAAAAGAGATATAACAAAGATTTAAGAAGCAAACCAAAGGTAGCACCTGCAAGTAAACTGATAATGAAAAATATTGTGTTAAACCTGCGAATGGAGCTGGAAAATTTTTTTCTCATCAACAGATTGAGACAGCAAAAAAAGAGAGTTAATCCTGGGGATTAGAAATATAGATTGAAAACCAGAGATATAAATATCTGTTAAACCTATATATCAAATAAGATTAATAAAAACCTACACAAAACTAAATAATGAGTCCAATAGATAAACTAGGTTTGGCGGTAAACCGGCCAAACCCAAAAAAAATTTCAATTTTTCTTCAACACTCTCTAAGAGTCTCTGATATTGGAGTGATCCAAGATATGGTAGCTCCTTCACCTGTAAACTCAATAAAATATTAAACCAACCTACTCTGATACCATGTTAAAATAATAACATAAATACAAAGAGAAACAAGAAACGTTTAATTCAATGAGCAGAAGATAGGACATTTACCATGAATTAGCACAAAACAAGGAGCATTCACCAAAGAAAAGGAAACAAGGAGAAGAGATTTTAGAAGGGGGAAAAGCATGAAAAAACCCCCGTGAATAAATATAAATGGGAAAATTGCCAAGAGAGAGAGAGAGAGAGAGAGAGCCAAGCTCATACAAAATGAGTCACTTGAAGTGACGAAGTGCTACAACTAGTGCTTGAACTAAACAAATGAGAATAAAACATCTCTTAAGTAGAGATGGAAGAA